>BSBM01000220.1:0-242425 GCA_027924585.1 Larix kaempferi
AAGCACTTAGGTTATATCATGATTTTCCATACAGGGAATCATAATTTAAACATGGCATGCTAATCCAAATAAAAATTAAAACAAAAAATACTTCTCTACAAGTACATAACAACAATGTGTACATACAACACTATTATTGTTTTCCAACACTACAAACTTTTTGACAGTAAAGAGCATAAAAAAAATGAATTGAAAATCCTTAAGCCGTAATTTAATTAAAAATTAATTTTATTTATTTATTTTAATATACAATACTTGTTATAATCATAAAATATTCATATTAGAATGAAAATTATATTTTTGATCCACTTTAATGAAATGACTTTCATCAATTATTTATGATAAATATATACTAAAATGCATATGTTTTTCGAAAGAAGTTATAGGCCCATTTATATCATTTATCATCACAAATTAATGTCATGACTTTCTATGTTTATATGATTTAATTTTTCATGAACTTGTGCATCTAACAAAACTATGCTCTCTCCAAAAAAAACATATAATACAATACTTAACAATGACCACTGAACTTTGCCCGTATACAGAAAACAAAATCATGTTGAAGAAATTTTTCTGTAACCATAAAATTGTTAAAATTATCTCCTAGTTTGAAAGGTGTAGAAGGATTTTTCAAGATTTTTTATTTTATTAGCCGATAAATTAAATCAAAATTTGGTTGAAATTTTGGTATCCATCGTAAAATTTGGATATTAACAGAGCAGCAATGACCAGCTATGGCACCATTGTTTTCGAAACAGGTATATTCATCCAAACAGAAATTAAAGCAAACAAAACAAACAGATATATTGTTCATCCAAACAAAACTTAAAACAAAAGGCATTTTACAGGTAGTTGGAGTTGATTCAGTTACAAAGCTTGAGCCAAAGCAAGTTGATCGAGGCAAAGTTGCGGTAGCTAGGGTAATAGAGGTACAGATACTATTCAAAAAATGATTTCCAATTGTTTCAATACAGGGTTTGCACAACGCTTGACAGACAGCTTCATTCCAGCTGTACCATTTGTCTCTATGAGTCATTGCTATATGAAATAGATTTTTCACAAAATGGACAAGAGGCCAAGCTAGTTTGGTGTCCGATCTAATGGGTAGTTGATCGGACAAGAGACTAAGCCAGTGTGGTATCCGATCTAAAATTGGTATGAACAGCTTGGAGGTTAATGCAAGTATAATTTTTTTATCAATTACCGACCTGGTATATTCTACACGTTTCATATCGGACTGTATCAATTATGAACTTGAAGAATTGTTTGTACATTGAGTATTATGGGGTGCAAGGTAGAGTGGGATAGTCGAGAAGGTTGAAAGGTTACCCAAAAATGGATGAGCTGATACAATTTTGCAGTCATATACAAAATGTTAGAGATATCTGAATGAATACAAAGAAACTAATTACAGAATTTGTTTCAATAAAGGGTTTGCACAGCACTTGAGAAAAAGCTTCATCCCAGCTGTACATTTGCCTGGGAAACTTGTTTCAATAAAAGGTTTGCACAGCACTTGAGAGATTGAGAAAGCTTCATTCCAGCTGTATCATTTGTCTCTGTCATCTAAAATCGTTATATGACATAGATTTAACACAAATGGGTGTCCGATCTAATGGGTAGTTGTAACAAATGGAAGGTCGTCATATGACATAGATTTAGAGCAAAACCTGCCATTGGAGAAGAGACTAAGCCAGTGTGGTATCCGATATAAACCTGGTGTATACTACACCTTTCATATTGGACTGTATCAATGGTAAGGGGAAAAATTGTTTGTGCATCGAGGTCCATGGGGTGCAAGGCAGAGTGTGGGATAGTCGTGAAGGGAGAAGGGTTACCAAAAAATGGATGAGCTGAGAGTATTTTCCAATTACATACAAAATGGTGGAGATTTTTAAATAAATACAAAGAGTATTTTCCAGTTACATACAAAATGGTGGAGATCTTTAAATAAATGCAAAGAAGTTAATTAGAGCAATACTTACCATTACTAACAAAGAGCATTGATCTCCATTGGGAAAAGGCTGCTTGAGCTGCTCAATCGCGATATGCAGAGACCGTTCCAAAGCAGAGCAGAGCAAGGCAGGTCCCACAACATCTGGCAAGTCCCACAGCTCTTCCAAGTAGAGTTAATGACATAACAGATCCCAATGTTTGTTCTAGGGCTTGACTTCGTCATTCTCAATTTCTGCATATCCAATGCATCCATCACCATATGAATGTTTCCGCAGTGAAAGACATGGTTGCAAACGAATGCCATCATCCCGATTTTGGGAATGCTCGCAGCTTTGAAGGATTTTCTCGTTTACAACTACTGACAATACTTCTTCAGCAGATATAAACAATCATCTCCAGATTATCTTCTTTGCTGACAGCATTTTCAGTTCCCATCTACTTCTGGAATTTGGAAACTTTCTGAGGACTGACCCTATTTCTATATTTGCTGCTAAAAACCAGACAGTAACCTCCTCCTTGATAAGGAACAATACCAAATCCCTCTGCTGTTCAAATCTGAAACTCACTTCTTTCATCTAAACAAATTTGAAAACCGCTGTAGCTGCATTTTTGAGAGGGTAATAGGTTGATCAAGCTCACTTCTAAAGAGAACAAAATAAAAATATTATAAAAGATTAGCCATCAATAATATTTTCATTTTCTAAAATAAGTCCATCCATAAAAAACCATATCATAGTATTTATCATTATGCATGCATTTCTTAATTGCTCTTTCTCACGAACGAAAAGAAGCTTTCACTCTGCTTTTTTCTTAAAAACTTAAATCCTGCCATTTTCTTCACTCACGCGCCTAGGTAGCCTATCCGTTAGAATTGAAAAAAGCTTCGGCACGCTTGCTTTATCCGTTCAAATAAAGGTGGGATGCGCGGCACACAATTATGAATCTCGAATCTCTGCTTCCCATCTGTGTGTGTAGGGGTTGGCCGTATGAGTCTGAGTCGCCATTTCTTGAGCCTGTATGTGACAGAGGAAGAAGTTGGACTGGATAATATATGGATTTGGAACGACCTCCACAACGCTATGCTCTGCTGTGCCCTACTCTGGAATGACCTTTGCTCGCGGTTTGATGTCCTGAATCCAAGTGTGATAGACGAACTAGATGGGAAATGAATTTATTGAGCCTGTATGCTCTGCTCGGCGCTGGAACTTATTTGGATTTGGATTTATTGATTCTGTCCTGAATCCAATTGTGATAGAGGAACTAGATGGGAAATGAATTCTGCTCGACCTGCTGTGCTCTGCTCTGCGATGCTGTGGGACTTGCCAGATGTTGTGGGACCTGTCTTGCTCTGCTCTGCTTTGGAACGGCCTCTGCATAAAGCGATTGAGCAGTTCAAACAGCCTTTTCCCCAATGGAGATCAATGCTCTTTGTTAATAATGGTAAGTATTGCTCTAATTAACTTCTTTGCATTTATTTAAAGATCTCCACCATTTTGTATGTAACTGGAAAATACTCTTTATATTTATTTAAAAATCTCCACCATTTTGTATGTAATTGGAAGATACTCTCAGCTCATCCATTTTTTGGCAACCCTTCTCCCTTCACGACTATCCCACACTCTGCCTTGCACCCCATGGACCTCAATGCACAAACAATTTTTCCCTTACCAAATGATACAGTCCTATATGAAATGTGTAGTATACACCAGGTGCATACCAGCTTTAGATCGGATACCACACTGGCTTAGTCTCTTCTCCAATGGCAGGTTTTGCTCTAAATCTATGTCATATGACGACCCTCCTTTTGTTACAAGGACCCATTAGATCGGACACCCATTTGTGTTAAATCTATGTCATATAACGATTTTAGATGACACAGACAAATGATACAGCTGGAATGAAGCTTTCTCACTCTCTCAAGTGCTGTGCAAACCCTTTATTGAAACAAGTTTCCCAGGCAAATGTACAGCTGGGATGAAGCTTTTTCTCAAGTGCTGTGCAAACCCTTTATTGAAACAAATTCTGTAATTAGTTTCTTTGTATTCATTCAGATATCTTTATCATTTTGTATATGACTGCAAAATTGTATTAGCTCATCCATTTTTGGGTAACCTTTCAACCTTCTCGACTATCCCACTCTGCCTTGCACCCCATAATACTCAATGTACAAACAATTTTTCAAGTTCATAATTGATACAGTCCGATATGAAACGTGTAGAATATACCAGGTCGGTAATTGATAAAAAAATTATACTTGCATTAACCTCCAAGCTGTTCATACCAAGTTTAGATCGCATACCACACTGGCTTAGTCTCTTGTCCGATCAACTACCCATTAGATCGGACACCAAAATAGCTTGGCCTCTTGTCCATTTTGTGAAAAAATCTATTTCATATAACAATGACTCATAGAGACAAATGGTACAGCTGGGATGAAGCTGTCTGTCAAGCGCTGTGCAAACCCTGTATTGAAACAATTGGAAATCATTTTTTGAATAGTATCTGTACCTCCGCAACTTTGCCTCGATCAACTTGCTTTGGCTCAAGCTCTGTAACTGAATCAACTCCAACTACCTGCAAAATGACTTTTGTTTTAAGTTTTGTTTGTACCTCTATTACCCTAGATACCGCAACTTTGCCTCGATCAACTTGCTTTGGCTCAAGCTCTGTAACTGAATCAACTCCAACTACCTGTAAAATGCCTTTTGTTTTAAGTTTTGTTTGGATGAACAATATATCTGCTTGTTTTGTTTGCTTTAATTTCTATTTGGATGAATACACCTGTTTGGAAAACAATGGTGCCATAGCTGGTCATTGCTGCTCTGTTAATAACTTAATATCCAAATTTTTATGATAGATACCAAAATTTCAACCAAATTTTGACTTAATTTATCGGCTAATAAAATAAAAAAATCTTGAAAAATCCTTCTACACCTCTCAAACGAGGAGATAATTTTGACAATTTTATGGTTACAGAAATTTCTTGAACATGATTTTGTTTTCTGTATACAGGCAAAGTTCAATGGTCATTGTTAAGTATTGTATTATATGTTTTTTTTGGAGAGAGCATTGTTTCGTTAGATGCACAGGTTCATGAAAAATTAAATCATATAAACATAGAAAGTCATGACATTAATTTGTGATGATAAATGATATAAATGGGTCTATAACTTCTTTCCAAAAACATATGCATTTTAGTATATATTTATCAGAAATAATTGATGAAAGTCATTTCATTAAAGTGGATAAAAAATATAATTTTCATTCTAATATGAATATTCCATGATTATAACAAGTATTATATGTTAAAATAAATAAATAAAATTAATTTTTAATTAAATTAGGGCTTAAGGATTTTCAATTCATTTTTTTATGTTCTTTATTGTCAAAAAGTTTGTAGTGTTGGAAAACAATAATAGTGTTGTATGTACACATTGTTGCTATGTACTTGTAGAGAAGTATTTTTTGTTTTAATTTTTATTTGGATTAGCATGCCATGTTTAAATTATGATTCGCTGTATGGAAAATCATGATGTAACCTGAGTGCTTTCAAGTGCATATATTGATTGTAAAAGTCCATGGAAAAATAAATCCATGTTTATATGACAACCCTTCCATTTGTCTTTCCAAATTTGTGCTTCCGTTATTGTGATGTGTGTTGTAAGTTGAGAGGATGAACAAGACACAAGTACTGTGAATTCTAATAATTTATTAATTAGTTGCCATAAAATTTACCTTAAACAATATTGAAACATGTAACTTTTATGCTATAAACACATAAATTTATGGATTCGGGGGAGAGAGAGGGGGCAAGAGGGGGAGGGGGGAGGGGGGAGAGAAGTGGAGGGAGGGGGGAGAGAGAAGAGGAGAGAGAGGGAGCAGGGGAGGGAGAGAGAGAGGGGGGAAGCGGGAGAGAAAGATGGGGGAGAATGAGAAAGGAAGAGGGGGGGAGTGGGAGAGAGAGAGGGGGGAGGGGGGAGAGGAGTGAGAGAGGGGGGGAGGGAGCGAGGGGGTGGGAGAGAGAGAGGGAGCGGGGGAGATGGGGAAGAGAGAGAGCGATATGGGGGGGATCAGGAGAGAGAGGGAGCAGGGGGGAAGAGAGAGAGCGACATGGGGGGAGTAGGAGAGAGAGGGAGCAGGGGGGAAGAGATGGGAGAGGGAGAGCAGAGGAGATAGGGGGAGAGAGGGGGGAAGCAGGAGAGAGATGGAGTAGGGTGGATAGAGAGAGAGGGGGGAGCGAGTGAGAGAAGAGGAGATATGGGGAGTAGGGAGTGGGGGGAGAGGGAGCTGGGGTAGAGATAGTGAGGAGAGAGAGAGAGAGGGGGGGGGGAAGAGGAGGGAGAGAGAGAGAAGGGGGTAGAGAGAGAGGGGGAGAAAGAGAGAGGGGGGACTAGGAGATAGGGTGAGGGGGAAAGAGTGGAGTAGGATAGAGGGGGAGGGAGAGAGAAGGGGGGGGAGAGAGAAGAGGAGCGAGAGGGGGGGGGGAGGGAGAGAGAGAGAGTCAAGGGGAGAGAGGAGTCAAGGGGAGAGAGAGAAGAGGAGAGAGAAGTGGAGGGAGGAAGAGAGAAGAGGAGAGGGGGGGGAGAAGGAGAGAGATGGAGTAGGGGAGAGAGAGAGAGGGGGGGGAGAGAGAAGGGGAGGGAGAGAGAGAGGGGGAAGTGGGAGAGAAAGATGGGGGAGAATGAGAAAGGAAGAGGTGGGGAGTGGGAGAGAGGGAGAGGGGGGGGAGGGGGGAGAGGAGTGAGAGAGGGAGGGGGAGCAAGGGGGGGGAGAGAGAAGGAGCGGGGGAGATGGGGAAGAGAGAGAGCGATATGGGGGGAGCAGGAGAGAGAGGGAGCAGGGGGGAAGAAAGAGGGGTGCAGGAGAGAGAGAAGAGGAGAGGAGGGGAGTGGGGGGGGATAGAGGGGAGAGAGAAGGGGTGGGGGAGAGAGAGGGGGATGGGGAGTCGGAGCGGCGGGGTGTGGGGGGGGGAGGGAGAGAGGAGGGAGTAGGAGAGAGAGAAGAGGGGGGAGAGATGGGAGAGGGAGAGGGAGAGGGAGAGGGAGGGGGAGGGGGAGTGCGGGGAAGAGAGAGGGAGAGCAGGGGAGATAGGGGGGAGAGAGGGGGGAAGCAGGAGAGAGATGGAGTAGGGTGGATAGAGAGAGAGGGGGAGCAAGTGAGAGAAGAGGAGATATGGGGAGTAGGGAGTGGGGGGAGAGGGAGTTGGGGTAGATAGAGAGAGGGCGTGGGTGTAAAGAGAGTGGGAGAGGGAGAGAGAGAGAAAGAGAGAGAGAATAGGATAGAGGGGGAGAGGGAGTCGAGGTGAGAGAGGAGCAAGCGGGAGAGAGAGAGGGGGAGGAGAGTGGGGGAGAGGGAGGGGGAGGCTGAGGAGGAGCGGGAGCTGGGTGAGAGAGAGTGGAGCGGGGGGGAGATGGGGGAAGAGAGAGAGAGAGAGAGAGAGAGAGAGAGAGGGTGGGGAGAGAAAGGATGGAGTGGGAGATGGAGAGAGGGACGGGGGAGTAGAGGAGAAAGAGAGAGAAGAGGAGGGAGGGAGTGGGGAGTAAGAGAGAGAAGAGGAGGGAGGGAGGGGGGGAGTAAGAGAGAGAGGGAGCATGGGGGGAGAGAAAAGGTGGGTAGCGACAGAGGGCAGAGTTGGAGAGAGATGGTGGGAGGGTTGAGAGAGAGAGAGAGAGAGAGAGAGAGAGTGAAGAGGAGTGGGGGGGAGAGAAGGGAAGAGGAGGGAAAGAGGGAGTGGGGGGAGGGATGGGGAGGTGGAGAAAGAACGAGGGGTAGAGAAAGGGAGTGGGGTCGGGCCGGGGGAGAGAGAGAAAGGGGCAGGGGGAGTGTGTGTGGGGGGGAGAGAGAGAGGGGGAGTGGGTGGGGGGATAGGTAGAGAAGGGGGGGCAATAGAGGGAGAGAAAAGGGGATTTGGGAGCAAGGTGGAGGGAGAGAGAGGGAGATGGAGTGGGTCGGGGGGAGAGAGAGAAGGGGAGTGATTTGGGGGAGAGGGAGAGAGAGGGGGATGGAGTGGGTCGGGGGGAGAAAGGGAGGGGGAGTGAGTGGAGGAAGAGGGAGAGAAGGGGGTTAGAGAGTGGGAGAGGGAGAGAAGAGGGAGTAGGAGAGAGATAGGGAAGAGGGGGAGAGGGAGGGGGAGGAGGAGCGGGGGGTAGGTAGAGGGGGAGTAGGGGAGATAGGGGGAGAGAGTGGGAAAGCAGGAGAGAGATGGAGTAGGGGAGAGAGAGAGGGGGGGGGAGAGAGAAGAGGAGAGAGGGGGAGAAGGAGAGAGGGAGAGTAGGGGAGAGAGGGGGGAAGCAGGAGAGAGATGGAGTAGGGTGGATCGAGAGAGAGGGGGAGCGAGTGAGAGAAGAGGAGATATGGGGAGTAGGGAGTGGGGGGAGAGAGAGTTGGGGTAGAGATAGTGAGGAGAGAGAGAGAGAGAGAGGGGAAGAGGAGGGAGAGAGAGATGGGGGTAGAGAGAGAGGTGGAGGGCAAGAGTGGAGAGAGGGTAGAGAGAGGAGAGAGGGGGAGGGGGAGGGGGAGAGAGAGAGGGGGGGAGATAGAGAAGAGGAGAGAGAAGTGGAGGGAGGGGGGAGAGAGAAGAGAAGATGGGGGGGAGAAGGAGAGAGATGGAGTAGGGGAGAGAGAAGAGGAGAGAGGAGGAGAAGGAGAGAGAGGGAGCAGGGGAGGGAGAGAGAGAGGGGGATGCGAGAGAGAAATATGGGGGAGAATGAGAAAGGAAGAGGGGGGGAGTGGGAGAGAGAGAGGGGGGGAGAGGGGGAGAGGAGTGAGAGAGGGGAGCTAGAGGGGGAGCGGGGGAGATGGGGAAGAGAGAGAGCGATATGGGGGGAGCAGGAGAGAGAGGGAGCAGGGGGGAAGAGAGAGTGGGCAAGAGAGAGAGAAGAGGAGAGGAGGGGAGTTGGGGGGGATAGAGGGGAGAGAGAGGGGGATGAGGAGTTAGAGTGGTGGGGGCGAAGAGGGAGAGAGAGAAGAAGGGGGAGATATGGGAGAGGGAGGGGGAGGGGGAGAGATGGGAGAGGGAGGGGGAGGGGGAGCGAAGGGAAGAGAGAGGGAGAGAATGGGAGATAGGGGGAGAGAGGGGGGAAGTAGGAGAAATATGGAGTAGGGTGGATAGAGAGAGAGGGGCAGCAAGTGAGAGAAGATGAGATATGTGGAGTAGGGAGTGGGGGGAGAGGGAGCTGGGGTAGAGAGAGAGAGAGAGGGGGGGGGCATGGTTGTAGAGAGAGTGGGAGTGGGAGGGGAGAGGGTGAGAGAGAGAGAGAGAGAGAGAGAATAGGATAGAGGGGGAGAGGGAGTCGAGGTGAGAGGGGAGCAAGCGGGAGAAAGAGAGAGGGGGTAGTAGGAGAGAGAGAGGGGGGGAGAGAGATGATGAGAGAGAGAGGGAGCATGGGGAGAGAGGGGGAAGGATTAGAGATAGAGAGGGGGGAGGGGGGAGAGAGGGACTGGCTGAGGAGGAGCGAGAACTGGGTGAGAGAGGGTGGAGCGGGGGAAGAGAGAGAGAGAGAGGGTGGGGAGAGAGAGGCTGGAATGGGAGATGGAGAGAGAGAGACAGGGGAGTAGAAGAGAAAGAGAGAGAAGAGGAGGGAGGGAGGGGGGGAGTAAGAGAGAGAGAGGGAGCATGGGGTGAGAGAAAAGGTGGGTAGCGACAGAGGGCGGAGTTGGAGAGAGATGGTGGGAGGGTTGAGAGAGAGAGAGAGAGCGAAGAGGAGTGGGGGGGAGAGAAGGGAAGAGGAGGGAAAGAGGGAGTGGGGGGAGGGATGGGGAGGTGGAGCAAGAACAAGGGGTAGAGAGAGGGGGAGTGGGGGGGTGGGCCGGTCGAGAGAGAGAAAGGGGTAGGGGGAGTGTGTTTGGGTGGAGAGAGAGAGGGGGAGTTGGTGAGGGGACGAAGGGGGAGCAGTAAGGGGGGAGAAAGGGGGATTTGGGAATGAGGCGGAGGGAGAGAGAGAAAAGTGGAGGGGGTGTGGGTGGGGGGGGAGAGAGAGAAGGGGAGTGATTGGGGGGAGAGGGAGAGAGAGGGGGATGGAGTGGGTCGGGGGGAGAGAGGGAGGGGGAGTGAGTGGAGGAAGAGGGAGAGAAGGGGGTTAGAGAGAGGGAGAGGGAGAGAAGAGGGAGTAGGAGAGAGATAGAGAAGAGGGGGAGAGGGAGAGAGAGGGGGAGGGTCAGGGGGGAGAGGGAGGGGGAGGGTCAGGGGGGGAGAGGGAGGGGGAGTGAGTGGAGGAAGAGGGAGAGAGAGAGAGGGGGATGGAGTGGGTCAGTGGGAGGGAGAGAGAGGGGGATGGAGTGGGTCAGGGGGAGAGAGGGAGGGGGGAGTGAGTGGAGGAAGAGGGAGAGAAGGGGGTTAGAGAGAGGGAGTAGGAGAGAGATAGAGAAGAGGAGGAGAGGGAGGGGGAGGGGGAGGGGGAGGGGGAGGGGGGGCAGAGAGAGGGGGAGCAAGGGAGATAGGGGGAGAGAGGGGGAAAGTTGAAGAGAGATGAAGTAGGGTGGATAGAGAGAGAGAAGAGGAGATATGGGGAGTGTGGGGGGGGAGAGAGAGAGAGAGGCAGAAGAGGGGAGGAGAGGGAGTTGGGGTAGAGATAGTGAGGAGAGAGAGAGAGAGGGGGCATGGGTGTAGAGAGAGAGAGAGGGGGGGGGAGATGGAGTTGAATTGAGAGAGGAGCAAGTGGGAGAAAGAGAGAGGGGGGGAGAGAGAGAAGAGGTGAGAGAGGGGGAGCGGGGGAGAGAGAGAAAGGGGCGAGGGAGTGTGTATGGGGGGAGAGAGAGGGGGGGAGTGGGTGGGGGGAGAGAAAGGGGGAGCAGTGGGGGGAGAGAAAGGGGTATTTGGGAGCGAGGTAGAGGGAGAGAGAGAAAAGTGGAGGGGGTGTGGGTGGGGGCCAGAGAGAGGGGGATGGAGTGGGTTGGGGGGAGAGAGGGAGGGGGAGTGAGTGGAGGAAGAGGGAGAGAAGGGGGTTAGAGAGAGAGAGAGAGAGAGAGAGAGAGAGAGAGAGAGAGAGAGAGAGATGTTTTTATTTTATTTTATTATTATTGTACCTCCGATGAAGATCTTTTTCCTCCGTTCGGGGATGTCATTATTATGCTTAGTCATACTAGGTCATTAAGGTAAAAGCCTCCATTGTAAGTCTGGGAAATAGATCCCCAAAAGTTCAAATGTAAATGTATTATTGAGTCTCCTAGAGAAGTCAACCCAGTTAGTTTTATTGAAGCCGATATAGTTGGGTAAAAGGTCACCTCGAAAGTAAAGTATAAATAGAGAGCTAGGCTCTCTTGGACACACACTCACTCACTCATGTTCGCATAAGTGAGAGAGAGAAGACAAGTTCTCTAAGGAGAAAAAGAGAGAGTTGCAGAAGACTATCTTGTTTTGGGGTTTTCCATTTTGTGATATTGTATTGGTGACAAATCTATCTCTGAGGAAGTTGTGGGGTTTTCTCCTTTATGGTTTCCCCGAGGAAAACTTTTGTGTCTCTTGTGCTTTGTTTTGCTTGTTATTCTTTCAGTTAAAGATCCTAGCTAACATTGAATTAAAGAGAAAATATAACACTCTAAAGTGACCTCAATTACTTTAACTTGAGCTTCATGAGTGTGAACATTTCCCTCAACATCGTCAAGGTAGGAGTCTAAACAAGATGTGTGGGACGTGAGCTAAAGGAAAACCTGTTCAGCTTCTTGAAGACAACAGTACACCTAGGGCACTTGCAATGTTATCTCGTGAACAACAGCAAGTAAACCCCCCCTCCGAGAGATCATCCACCTCATATGACTTTGTATGTCTTGGATATCTTCTCTAGTTTCTCGAATATCGTTTTAAATCTCCTACAACTTTCCCACTATGTCCATCTATGGTCTCATAGCTACTAGAAAAAACAAACCTTCCAACACTCCCGAATCACAAGATTCCAAAATTAGGGACAAGGGAATACCAAAACCAGTCCTAAGAAGTATTTCTTGAAGGATATCATCCTCGCGCCCAACAGACACTCCATCCAGAAGCCACTCTCCTAGGGCGTAGGGGGAAAGCGACTATGTCATCAACTTCTTGGAACACCATCACCAGATTGCAACAAAACCTGCATTTCTTTCCGTCAGATCTCGAATGGCAGAATGGACTATGAAAGCGTCAATAGGAAGATACAAAATTCTCTCGAACCACCTTCTGTACTCCTTCACACGCGAAAGGAGACACCTAGCCTCATGCATTAATGCTTGACGATTGTGCTCATTTATGAATGATGGAACTGTAATTATTACTTTATACTCTATAAAAGTTGGTGTATCATGAGTTAAGCTATTGGAGGCTATAACGCTTTGGTTGAATTGTTATTGTATTATGATGCTAATTTCATAAAAAATTAGCCCTTGAGTTAGCCAAGAAACAAATATTGATATCTTGCTTCTTGAATCCCAAAATAAGGAAAAAAACAAGTCCATTATAAAGAATAAAGAGCATAAAAGGACTAATGATATGAAAGGCCATAAAAATTGTTCTCTTCAAATAAAAAACTTTATATAATGAATCCAAAATCCAGTACTTGGTTGAAGGTTAAAGTTGCACAGGAGAGTTTGAAGTTTTGAGCAAGTGGGAGACCAAGGAATTTCCTTCAAGAGATTCGAGAGCCATCAGAAAATGAAAAGTGTTTGTTCTATGGATTCCCATGAGTGGGAAACCTCTTAAAAATTTGTGAATGAAACGAAGAATGATCAAGAGCTCTTTGAGGCTATACACCTACCTCCATGTGGAAAAATATTTTAACTACATCTATGGAAAAACCCCATCAATATTGTAACTTGAACATTCATGGAAGCAATGATAAAATTATCAATAGTAAGAGAGCAATTAGACATCAAATAATTGCAAAGGAAAAGAATGAAACTTTACATGAATTTTTTGTCTTGACTTCTCAATGAAGACAAATCTATTGCTATTCAAAATTAGGGGAAACCAAGAATTGAAGGAATGCAATTACACAATATGAAGAGTAGTAAATTGTTGATAAGAATAAGGTTTCAGAGATAACTTTGTTGATAGGTTGGGCGATTTGAAGCAATAATCCTTATCGCCTACAGATTTAGAAATAAATGAAGCAATAATCCATTTGAAACTTTATAAACCCATGCAAACATACTAAGCAATTGAGTCACCACATCAAGAAGTAATAATCAACCAATAAAACTTAGGGAAACCCTTAGTTGATGCATATATCTCTCCACAAATGTACCAATGATCAATCAAATTTGTGAGCAATGATATGAAATACCCTCAATAACCACATGTACTAGATGCAATCATCCGAAAAAAATATAATCATGTGTACAAGGTGATAATCCATGAAAAGTATGTATTAAATTAACAACATAAACACACATACTTCAAGTGCATCTTGTATGGACAAGGTATTCAATCTAAAATAATCGTCATGGTATATGAGGGGTAACACCTAGCTCCACATGGGGACATGCACTCTTCTTAAGTGTATGAGAAACTCATATATCTAGCATACCTACTATGAGGATGTTGAAAACTATTTCCTATGAGGAGCTTTACCATATTAGAGTCCTCTTAGAACACCCAATCATTTGTACATTAATCTTCCATATCCCATATTCTCCTCTACTACAATATATACAAGAGAATCAACTATATATCAACCTAACTCCTATTATAACCCTAACATGGAAACATTGAGTATATTGACCTAAATTTATCACATGTATATGTAAGTGTGGATAAAATAAACTTCTCATGACTCTAGGTTTTAGAATATACGCAATAGGTAACACTTCACACTTCCCAATACAACCAGGATCAACATCCTAACAACAATCATGCAACTACTATTATTGGAGTCGTGTCATCAATTAATAACCATGGGAAATTCATGCTTCCTATCAAAATTACCCTCACCCAAAAATCATATTATTTCTTGAAAGCATAAATTAAATTGTAAATAAAATTGATAAAATGTTGTTGTATACTATATCTATGAATGTGAAATTTGGGTCATCTAACAATCTTGGGAGAAATGATCATGGTACAGGGTTTTTAGGATGGAAGAAAATTTGGTATACTGATTTGTTGATCCATAAGAATCCCACAAGATCTAGACTTACCCTACTATAAAATTCATCCTTAGTCCATTAGAGACAATTTTTTTGAGGGATACTCCTATGTGGTATATTCCTTTAAAGATTGAGACCTTGGACACTTTGAAAAAAATGGTTAAAATGCACTTTTGAGAAGTGATGATGGTATTGGGGGTGGTTGCAATTATTTTATTATAGGTGATCAATAAGGACCTAGATGATTTACATTGGAATATGTTGGGATATTCTGAGTATTGGGGTTTTGTGATGCTTTGCATGATCTCGATGATGTGATGCTTTGGTGATCAAGTGTAGGCTCTCACTTGTTATGGATTTAATGGGAATGGTATTCTTTTGAAGGTAATGTCTTCTTTTGTAAACATTCATTCAAATAATGCATGTTTTGATTCAAGTGTGGTTTTGAAGGGTGATGTATTAGGGTTTAGCATTGTTGGGACACCAAGCATAAGATTCTAGTTGTTGCAAATCCATTTATAAAATGAAGTACAATCTAGATAGAAAACTCGAGAAGATAGAGGCCTAAAAACACAATTTCATATCACACCTTCCTCCTTGTTGTAACATACCTTATTATTTTACACTTTATAAAAGTAAAATCACAAAAAATATAATGGAAAACAACAAAATTCCAAGAACATTTTTTTTCTTTCTAAAAACAAAAAAGGGGAAAGAAAGTGATTTTTTGTATCATTACCAAGTCTTGCACCATGCTACATCTTATCACCAGTTTAGGTATTTTTCAATGTCATCCTTGTTTGTAACATATGTATTATGTCATGTTTCCCTATCCTTTGTAGGTACCATTAAGTATTGAGTCTCATATCACACCATCTAACTAACTTTGTCAGCATGGCCCTAAAGTCTCTTTCTTCCCATCCTTTTGGTTTCATCACAGTTGGTCATTGAATTCCACTCTAATGAGTTATCTCATTAGAGTTCATGGCCACTACCTAGGATAGTCATCCTTTTAGATTCGTTCAAGGTAAGTCCTGTGTCCCATACCCCTCAAATAATTATCCCATTATGTTGGAGGCTTGTTTATGTAAATTGTTGTAAATTTACACTTTGTCATAGAAATGAAGAGGAAGGGTTTCATTTTTTTGAATGGTTTTTTGTATTGAGGAAAATTTAGTTGTCTTCACATAAAATTATTACACTAGAAAACAAAAATATTCATGTTGATAATGTAGGTACATCACATGAATAGTATAATTACATGGATGAAAGCATAATCACATGAATAACATAATTACACTAAAGCTATAAACTCTAAATTAGAGATTTCATGTATTCATACTTGTTGGTGATATTATGTAAATGGTTGCTTTGGATTGAAGAAAATCTTTGCTCCTTGTGGACAAGCTCAAAATCCACAAAAGTAATGTGTTTTTTTGTTATCTAGAAGAGAAGTAATGGAAGTGATTGTTCATATTGGTAATAGACGATACATATTAAATAGGCTTGAAAAGTGTCCAAATTCTTTTCATGCAGTTTCATTTCCTTTTCATTTACATTCACTTGTTGTACACACCACTTGTGCACACATGTTTCACACCTTAATTTAAACATCACTTGGTTCATTACCCCAAGTGGAACCTAAAAATCAACCCTAATCTAAACACACTAAATTCCTCACTTGAGGGTGAAAAATAATTTTGTAGCTAGGTTAGGACTTTGGATAGACATCCAAACAATTCCCCCTAGTCATTATACATGTGAGGCGTATTGGTTGACTTTCTAGGGCTTCAAAATACTCTAGTACTATCGGACAAAGTTGATGCCATTTTGTGGGTGGAACCATATTTTTAGGGTGGTATGTGGCTCGACTAGAACAAGATGGATGAGTGGTACACCTTCCCCAATCGGTACTAAAGAGCATCTAGATAATTTCCTTCATGCTAAAGTTGCAAGTAACTCATCTAATGTGTCCATGAATGAGGTAGCTTAGTAGCCATTGTATTAGGCATCTTACCCAGAGGTGATCCCTTTAGGTGGAGGGATACCTAAAGCAGATAAAAGTGAGTAGAGGCCCTCTCTATAACTATTCCCTTCGATCTTCACTCATTGGACTAGATAGGACTTGAGGCCCCTATTTGTGTTTGGTGTTTGGAGGACTTAATTCTTCTTTCTACTTATTTTCTTTAGATGGTACTTGAGACCCTTGTAGATAGTGTTTTCACACAAGCTAGTGCAAAATAAAACTTACTAAGGATTATGGAACCCTTAGTAATAGTTCTTGATTAGATAGTGTGTGAGTGCAAATAAAAGTAAAAAAAGAACTAAACTAAATAATTATTGCAGTAAAATGACGAATAAACATGAACCCATGAATCAAATGTTGATTTTATATTACGTTGTAAAAATGGATTTACAATAGATAGTTACTTCAAAAGGTGAGTAGATGGGGCCCTCTCATCCATATGAAGGGTGGTGCTCCGGGTATCCAATGTTCCTTTCTCTTCTCCGAATGCTCAAATGGTGGCCGAAACTCAATCAGAATGGGGAAACTCAAGCTCAAAGGGAGGCTATGGTTTCAGTGGGAATTTTAGATGCATAAGAGTAGGGAAGAGTGAATGAATGATGTATCTTGTGAAATGGGGGGCCTCCACCACCTTTTTATAGTAATTTTGGGTGGTGTTGTATTGTCTCGTGGTATTGGGCAACCACTAGTATTAGTCAATAGTATTGGGAAAGCACTTGTATTAGCCAATGGTATTGGGAAACCACTAGTATTGGCCAGTGGTATTGGGTGGTCAATAGTATTGGCCTATAGTATTTGATCATTTCCCTCCTTTTTATTTTATTTTGACTATTTCCTTTTTTTTTTCTTCTTTTTTTGGTGATTTTGACCCTTTTTTAGAGGATTTTGGCCATCTGTTTGGGATTCTAATTAATTGTTGAGGGAAATAATGATTTTTTCCCATTTGGTAACCAACTTAGGGACTTTTCGGTTTTTAAAGGCCAAATATGCAGGAAAAAGGGATGATGGGTTATGTGACTAGGGGGATGAGATAGGTGAACAATTTTTGGGTGTTAACAACCCCATTGTTGAAAATATTTGAGGACTATTTCTTTTACTTTTTACTTTGCATATTGTAGATCTGTTCAGGACTAGTGGCTCTTTTCCTTTTCTAGGGTGTTCTTTTTATTTTTTTCTTCTCTTTGGTAGATTAGATCACTTATTGCACCCACGTTGCAATTGTTATTTTATTTAGTACCATTTATAGAATTGATATTATATGATTGGAGCAAAGTTACAAATATCATGTAGGTAAATATATCAATGATGCTCCAAAAACAAATTATCAGATTTATCGACAAAAATGTCGACAAACTTAAAAAATACAAAAGTATTCACTATTTTTCAATTCTTTAAACATATAAAGAAACAATAAAATCAAATAAACACATTGTCACTCACTCGAATATGGGAATAAAACTGATATATAAGATGTATAAGATGTCTAGTGATACATCACACATAAAAAATGGACTCGTGCATCGAATCCTGAGTCCGCAATTCATGAATCACCAAAAAATACAATCAATGTATCTCATATACAAAGAGATCAAGTAAATAATTTTTTTTGATGAAACATCCTAATCCAATCTTTAAAATAAGGTGGAAAAAGCTCCCCAAGATTAGGCAGTGATTTTTCTTGAGTGAAGAGTACATTTTTATTAAGGTCATGGAAAAAGAGTTCAACAATCAACATGACCAACATCAAGGCACATAGAGGGGTTGATGGGCACAATGAATTCATTTTTCTGAACTGCAACAAATGAACAAGAAGAGGGCAAAAAATAACAACATTTTTGAAAAAAGCACCAAAACGTTGCGATAAAATCGAGTAAAAATCACCCAAAATTCAGGTAAAGTAACTCCATTGAAACCTCTAAGAATTTTATATGCAGCAACTATCAGTGTTTGTACAAAATTATCATATTTCGTTGTTTTATCATTTTGATGAGGAGGAGGGATTTTAAGGAGAAGGTGTAGAGTATAGGTAGAGAGAGAAAGAGAAGTGGGCATGGAGGTCATGGTAGAGAGAGAGAAAGAGAGAGAGAGATTATTGGGTTGTTGTTATTTGTAGGGGAGAGGTACATTAGGAGAAACATAGAGATATGGGGGCTTAGGTTTGGGTGGAGAGAGAGAGAGAGCGCTAGATCCAACTGAGGGGAGGTGATTATAGGTAGGAAGGAGGAGGGGGTTTGTGGGAGAGAAAGAGATAGCTATCAAGAAGGTCAAGAGTTTGGGGAGAAGGGAAGTTAAAGAAAATGGGGTTATCTTTTGAGATTGTGGGGGTTGGGAAAGGGATAGAGAGAGAGAGAGAGAGAGAGAGAGAAGTGGAAGGGGGAATTATAAGAGAGAGGGGGTTAGGGGTAGGTGGAGTAGTAGGGGGGTTAGGTAGAGAGAGGGGGTATTTACAAGTAGAGAGACAGAGGTTAGGGTAGAGAGAGAGAGAGAGAGGATGGGGGATAGGAGTAGGGGTGGGGATTGGGGGGGTAAGGATAGGGTCACGAGGAGTGGCGGGTTTGGGTTAGAGAGAGAGATAGTGGGGGGTTGTTAGCAGTATGGGGGATGGTGATTATGAGAAACATAGAGAGAATAGAGGCTTAGTTTTAGTGGAGAGAGAGAGAGAGAGAGAGAGAGAGAGAGAGAGATTGGGGGCATTTTAGGGAGTAGGGGGAGAGAGAAAAGGGTGGGAGTTATGGGAAGGTGGAGGAGTAGTGTGGAGAGAGAGATGACGCGAGAGGGATGTGATAAGGGGTAAATAGGTGGAAGGGGCTTGGGGGAGAGAATGAGATAGAGATCAAGAGAGTTAGGAGAAGATCATAAGGGTTATTGGGTGGTTAGGAGTAGAGAGAAGATCAGAAGGGTTATGGGTTGGGGGGTAGGGAATTTAAAGAGAAGGTTATAGTTTTGGAGTGTGGGGGTTTTTTTTGTGTGTGTGTGTGAGAGAGAGAGAGGGGGGGGAGTGGTTACGAGAATAGAGAGACATAGATAGAGTGAGAGAAAGAGAATGAGAAAGAGAGAGAATATGGGGGATAAGGGTAGGGGTAATGGGTGATTTGTGGGGATTTGGGGGTCACGAGAGAGAGAGAGAGAGAGGGTTTAGCGGCTTGGGGAGAAAAGAAAAATTTAAAGAGAAGTTTGGGAATATAGAGGGAGAGAGAGAGAGATGGGAAAGGAGAGAGAGAGAGAGGCGGGAAAGGAGAGAGAGAGAGAGAGAGAGAGAGATGGTGGGGGGGTTGTTAGTGTTAGTGGGGAGGGGGATTAGTAGAAACATAGAGGGAGGGGGGAAGCTTTAGGTTAGAATATAGGAGATAGGAGAGAGAGAGAGAGAAGTGGTAGGGGGAGGTGGATTAGGTGCGATGGAGGGGAGTTAGGGGTAGTGGGACTAGGTTGGGTTAGGGAGAGAGGGGGGGTTATGAGTAGAGAGAGAAATATTTTAGGAATAGAGAGAGAGAGATAGGGAGAGAGAGAGGGGAAAGGTGAGAGGAGGGTAATGGAAATGGTGTGAGGAGCGGGGAGTTGATGGTAGGGAGAGAGAGATGGAGGGTCAAAGATAGGGGGTTGAGGAGTGGGGTTAGGGAGAGAGATATTGGGTAGTTAGAGGTTTTTGGAGGAAGAGGGTAGTTAAAAATAATGAAGGTAGTTTATGGGGAGAGAGAAAGAGAGTGTGGTGGGCATCCAGGTGGGGGGTGGTTAGTGGTACGGGGAGGGGGATTAGGAGAAACATAGAGATAGGGGGACTTATGGATAATGGAGGAAGAGATAGAGTTGAGTTTAGTAAGGGTTATGGTTAGGAGTGGGAGAGAGAGGGGGGTAGGTATAGGGGAATTACACTAGTACAAAATGAGAAATTAATGACTAAAAAAATGACTATAAATGACTATTTTTGAGTCGGTGACTAATAGTATCCGATTTCCACTATCTTATCTCTAGTTGTATTTCATTAGTCATTAATTGGTTGACTTATTAGTCATTGATAGTCACTGATTAAGTCATTGATACTCACTGATTTAGTCATTGATACTCACTGATTTAGTCATTGATACTCACTGATTTAGTCATTGATTTAGTCATTGATTGACACAATTAATGACCAAATATACGACTAAATAAAGTACTAGATGATAACATATTAATGACTAAGCTAAATACGACTAAACGTTAATCGTGCTATAAGATACTAGAAATTAGCTACTAATAGTTGTATATATGCGAATTTGGTCGTTTTCTTAGTCACTAATTTATGATAGGGTACGGAGGAATCGAACCACCAATCTCATGCCTATAATTAGGCAGGTGCTCTTCCATTGAGCTAGCACCCTTTAAGAAGTTGTTATTGATTGAAAATGATGATATTCAAACAAATTTTGCATGGGAGCAAAATGAATGTTACACATATTCAAGAAAAATGCTTCAAGTACTAAAAGAATTCTAAGATATAGCAGTTCAACTCTGACAATGATGAAAATTCAAAGAGAGAAATATTTTAGGGATAGAGAGAGATAGGGAGAGAGGGAGTAAAAAAATGAGATGGGCGGTAGGGTTAATGGTGTGAGAAGGGATTTGAGGGTAGAGAGAGAGGGAGGGTCAAGGATAGGGGTAGAGGAGTGGGGTGAGAGAGAGAGAGAGAGAGAGTTTGGGTAGTTATGTGTTTGTGGAGTAGGGGGTGACTAGGGGTAGGGAGGAGGATGGGGTTTGGGGGAGAGAAATAGTTATATATTGTGAGGGTTTTCGGTTAGGGAGTAGGTTAGTTAGAGAGTTTGGGGGTTTTTGGTATGGGTGGTAGTAGAGAGAGATGGAGGGGGGGGTTAGTCTTATGGGTGAGAGAGAGATATAGGTGGTCATGGGGGTGGGGTTAGAGAGAGATAGAGAATGGATGGGTTGGTTAGTGGTAGGGGGAGGGGTATTAGAAGAAACATAGAGAGATTGGGCCTTAGAGAGAGAGAGAGAGGTGGTTAGTGGTAGGAGTAGGAGAGAGAGAGAGAGGGTTAGTGGTATGGGTGGGAGTAGAGAGGGGGGGGGAGGTGGGAGTAGAGAGAGAGGTGGGGGGTGCGAGAAGGGGGATTAGTGGAGAGAGAGAGAGAGATCCAAGTGGGGGTTGATTATGGAGGGTTAGGGGTATTGGGAGGAGTAGGGAAGTTAGAAAATGGGGGGTATAGTTGAGTGGAATGATTGGGAGTAGACTAGAGAGAGAGAGAGAGAGGGAGAGAGAAAGATTATTCAGGGGATGTTAGGGAGTAGGGGAGAGAGAGAGTGGGTAGTATTTACGGGTAGGTGAAGTAATAGTTTGAGAGAGAGAGACCACTTGGGTGGGGGTGATTAGAGGTACGGGAGGAGTGGTTTTGGTGGAGAGAAAGATATAGAGATTAGGAGGGTGAGGGTTTTGGGGAGTACAACATAGAGAGAAGGAGGTTATATTTGAGGAGTGTGGGGTTGGGGAATGAGGAGAGGGTTAGTGGTAGGTGTAGTAGGAGGGGGGTGGTTATGAGGAGAGAGAGAGAGAGAGAGATATAGAGAGGGTGGGTGTTAGGGGGTTGGGGTAGAGAGAAAACGTTGGGGGTTACAGGCAAGCAATTTAGGGGAGATAGTGTTGGCGGAAAAAACTACCCTATAGTAAGGAAACGAATACTATCAACTGAAAGGGGATGACAGGTAAGCATATTAAATGCGCTACAGAGATGTTCATGAAAGGAAATAGGTTATAGATCTTGAGAACATACCTTTCGAATGACGTTCGATCCTAGCTCTTATTCGATCTTGCACTCGGTCCTCAAGTCAACCTCCCGTTCAATAAACCTGCAATACAAGTACCTTTCTCAGTGTATATTGGATAATATATAATGATGAAAAAGACAAAGCAACTTAAACATCCAATATTAACCAAAATAGATCCAAACAAGTATATCACTTCAATGAACACTTAATTTGGGACAAGAAAGACGCTTCAACCTTTTATTGTCAAATGCAAATTGATGTTACAAAATATACCTGACTTTGTGACATGCTCCTGCAACTTGATCCTGGGGTCCTGCTCTTCTCTAGCTTGGATATCTTCCATCATAATCTCCTCCAATGCAAGCTTCTCTTTAAAAGTCTCTTAATAACATTCATGTCTCTAACCCCTCTCTTTATTCTTCTTTGTATTTATAGGACAAGGGAAGTAGTTCAGGTCGAGAGATGGTTATGGAGGAAGTTGGGGAAGTTGGGAAACCAACTGCAACTAATCCTCTTCGTGAAATTAATTATTTTTTAATCATCTTTTGAGATGTACGCTACTATTGCTCAGTGAAGTAGCGCTCAGGGTGCTACTATAGTGCTTGTAAACTAGCACTCATCACTTTTTGAATGTTGAGAGCTACTCTGCTAAAGAGGAGTAGCGCTAATAAGGCTTGAGCGCTACTATTACACATTGGAGTAGAGTATAGGTGCTAGTCTATTGAAATAGAGTAGCGCTCATGTCTCAAAATGACATTTTAGGGTTTTTCCAGTCTTGTCATGAGGTGGAGTAAGTCAAAGTCTCATCTAGGGTCAACATGCTCCTCCATCCAAGTTGTCCTTTTGTGTGATCAACAGCTCAAGGTGATCACGGACGGAGAGGTGTAGGTTTGACCTATAACAGATACCCCCTAATGTGTGAGGTCAGAGGGAAACGATGGCCAAAATACATTATAATCCAAAGCCAGAGGAGGAGCAAGGAACCGCAGAAACAAGTCACAAGAACACCTGAAACAAAGATCAAGGTCAGCAAGCAATTACATCTTTAACATCATATAGATGTGCAGTGTGATACAAATGATCTCTAATACATAACAAGGAGATGTATATATAGCATGGCCACTTGGAATACAAGCGTGCATCCATGTCAAACTGAGAGATAATAGCCATAACAACAAACTGGATCTATGTCTCGTGGAGAACCGAATATAAGTGAGGCTCAGTCTTGCGCAACTTGGGTGATAATAGAATGAGGTAATGTCATCCAAAATCCCAAGGTCTTCATCCAAAACAACTCTAGGTACAAACCCTAACCATGTGAATAGATGAGATGATAGTCGAACATGGGGGGTATCGTTTGATTACCGGTCATTGATGTATATCGTTAACAAATGCGAGGACTTCCACCGATAATGATAATGGGGTCCAAGGTACCAAGTACGATCCGCCAAGTGTGAATAGATGGACTTGGAGTCGAACACCTAGGGATCCTGTAGAAGAAGAGACATTGATGTATTCTCAACATTCAACAGTAAGGAAAATTGACACTGGTGACTACAATTTCCAAGGTACTAACCGAAACTCTAAACTTCATTCCCAGAGTAAAATGAGTTGATGTCGATGGGAAGAAGTTCATTGGAAGGGAGGCCTTAAGGCATCCTCCATCATCCAACTCGAGGAACACTCAACTGGTATAAACTGATATGGAGTAATACATAACAAGACTAACACTAGGATGGCCGACACATGAGGTCAAGGTAAACTGCAATAATGGACGACACGGGGTATATCCTTGAACAGTGAGCACGACACAAAGTGACTCAGTCAATTTCCAACATAATGGGGTAAATGATAAGACTAAAATGTAAGAGACATTATCAGGCCCTGCATATGGTTGGAAGAATAACCAACCGGGGGAGTAAACAACTCGGAGATCAGGTTCACGCTGAGGTCAAAAACTAAACCCAACCGACAAGATAGACTCAAGTAGGTGTTGTGTTAAAGGATAGAACTTGACTGAACTGCCTTTGACATTAAAGATATGACACATCTTTCCCATCCCTTATTCTTTTTAGTTAAAAGAATACCTTTCTTGTTGTTTTAATGAGTCCAAGAAAGAATGAAAACTCAATAGATCCAACCATGTAAAAAGTTTAGCAAGCCCATGGGAGGAAGACTCAGAACCTTCTTCATTGTTTATAGAGTTCGAAGAAGAGATAGAAGATTACTCTATATTACTGATCTCTGGATTTTAATATCAAGCCGAGATCTATTCTTGCTCGCCGGTGTTTTCAATTTTAAGGAGTCTGAAAAAGTTAAACAATAACTCCATATATCTGCTCATGGATTTTAATATCGAGCCCAAGCCGATTAATGCTCGCTGGTGTATTCCTATTTATAGAGTCTGAAAAACTTAAACAATCCTCTTTTCACCTATCTGTGGATTTTATATCGAGCCCGGATTGGTCTGTGCTCGGCGGTGTTTTCTTGTTTATAGAGTTGAAAAACTTAAATAGTCCTCTACTTACCCTCTCGTGGATTTCACATCGAGCCCGAGTAGGTGAATGCTCGCTTGGTATTGTCATGTTTAGAGAGCCTGAAAACCCTAAAGAAAGGCTCCAAAAGGTCCTTTTTTCGTGCAGTTAGTCTCCTCCCCCGAAAAAGTATAAAACAAAGGGAGAAGAACTCTTCTGGCGCATACAGAAGTATACCTAGAGTATACCTTTTTCGTAGTTAATCCACCTAGGCCCGGAAAAGGGATAATTTGATACCTGAGTGAATGAGCCTTCGATTACTTTAACGAGCTCGAAGAGGACAAGCTTGCTTGGCAATCTTTTTTAGGTTTAAATAGTCCAAACAAGAGCTTAAAATGACTTAAAGGTTAGCTTCTGGGATCATAGCTTCATAATCTGTCAAAACTAGGTCTTCAACAAAATATTAGTATATGCGACAAAAAATCTCGAATGATACATGAATTTGAACTATTAACTAGTTGACAAGGTCTAACATCAAGAATTTTAAACTTAGGAGATTGATCCTACAAAAATTTAAGGAAAAATGTGAGATGGATAAGTGAACATTAGTATTACACCATATGTATGTTTCAATTGATTAATTAGGTGATTTTGATAAAATTTTGAAACTATAGAGAACTAAACAATGGTGGATAAAAATTAAAACCCAATTCATATATATATTTTCATTTTAAAAATTCAATTTCCAATTTGTTTTTGTAGGGCAAAGATTTGGGGCAAACTTGGCATTTTCAAATCTCTGTGGCGATCACATCAAGCATCCAAACACCGTTCTTCTTTCACCAAGTGAGTTAGAATCTTCCCTAGCATTTTTATGGTTTAGTTTTTATTTTTTGAGCCAAAAATTGCTTGCCAGGCAATGCTCACAACTTTTACTGCGCGGGCGCTACTATGTAACAAGAGCAGTAGCGTGTAAAGGAGATGAGCGCTACTATGCTCACACAGAGTAGCGCCCATATGTTACTGTGTAGTATACACAGTAGCGCTCAAGCCTGAAAACTTAAAAGTAAGCACCGAGACTGAAAAAATGTCACTTTTTGTGCAAGATGGTTCTTCAATGGAGGGAGAGAGAACATGAGGACATGGATAGGCTGTCCATGCAAGACCCAGCCACTCTCCACGCTCTCCGAAGATGCAGTTTATTGAAGTTTTACCGAACTGTAAACATGAGGGCCCTAAACAAATTATTTCGAAGACTTATTCAGTACTGGGATGTGGATACTAATACTTTTGTCATCCGTGGGCAAACTTTGGAGCTTATAGTTGATGACATTTATTTTATTACTGGTCTCTCAAGGAGGGGAGATGTAATAAATCTGAAAGGGTCTTCTCGTGTGGGCATAAGGTCTGTGCAAGAGTACTTGAATACATATTGTGTGGCTGGAGCTGAGAAATCAAGAAGCCAAATCTTGATTTCTACCATTGAAGGTATCCCTTTGAAGGTGATAGTGAGTATGATTAACTGAGTGGCAGGTAGTGCCTCAATACACCTAGCTTCCAGGCACTCTATGCATGTTGGTGTACAATGCTTACACTGTCATGTATATGATTGGTGTACTAGTTTACTGGCGAGCATGAAAGCTCAATTGACAGGTTGTAAATCCGGCACAATGAAGAATTTTGGGTACGGTAGCATTTTGTGTACTTTCTTCTTTGAGAGGATGCCTACTATTAGTTTGGGGATGCCTCTACCTCAGGCTAACCCCCGTGAGCCTAGACTAGTCTGTTGGGGTGACATATTCCTCTGCCAGGGTGGTGGGGAAAGTCACTACTGTTATCATACTAATGATTTTTGGGGGTGGTGGGAGAGGCAAGTGCCTGCTTTTGAGCAGTTTCCATATGCTGGATTGGATTTTCGTCATGATCCAGAACTGGTGCTTCCTCCAGGTGGAGCCTGGGGAGATATTGGTATGTTTTAATTTTGAGATTTATTTAATTTTTTCAAACTTTTCAAGTATTTGATTTTTATGAATGAATTTTGAAGTGCTAAACAAGTGTCATATGCAGATATTGGGCCTGTCCATCCCAAGGGACATCCTACCATCTTTATGAGGCCAGCTGATATTAATGCAGCAGATGCTATGTTGGGGACCATAGAGATAAAAGTGAGTCGGTTGACTCATGAATTTCCTGCATGTCGTATGGATCAGATACCTATTGATATGCAGAAAGATGTAGTTGGGGTGCCCCCAGCATGGCTTAGGGTGCTGCGGAAGATAGCTAGGCTAGTCATATGTTATCGCAATGCAATAGATGATGATGAGGTCCCTCCTTCTCCATAAGAGAGGGATACATTCTATGTATATTTTTGAGGCTATTAAGCCCAGTTTTGTACTTTTATGACATGACTTGATAGACCTGTGATCCAAAACTCATATATTTTTTGATACAGTATCTGCTATATACAGTATCAGTTATTTACATATGTATGTGTTTGAATTTTATGTGTGCAATGTTGTTTATGAAAGTGTATGATACAAATGCCAGTCTAACACATAGTTTGCTAAAGAATCAGCGAATGCGCTTAAATTTCTTGGAATGTTTTCATATATAATAGAATCAAACTGTCTTTCCAATAGTCTAACTCATAGAAACTGATGTAGCAATCCAGGATCTCTAATCTGGTAGACACCTATTAACTGAAATACAATTAGTTGTGAGTCAATTCTTACCTCCAAATGTGAAATTCCATGACAGAGAGCATCTTGGAGAAGTTCTATAACTGCACTGTATTCAGCCACATTATTTGTGGTAGGACCCAAACAAACCCCCCCCGAAGAGACAAGTTGGCCAGCGGGTGAGTAAATGACCCAAGCTGTTGCAGCCAACTGACAGGTGTGGCGACTGGCACCATCAACAAATCCTAAGAAATGTTCGGTTGACATCTGGTACACGAAATGAAAAAAACACATAAGATTAACTAACAAGCATAATGAAAACTAGCTTTACAAAAATATACAGCTATGTTACAAGAAAAAGTACGTCAACCTAAGTGTAGTACTTCTTCAGGTAGAGCCCATTTCTAGGCTAGGCCAACTTATTGCCTTCGTAATCTATCAGTTCATAGGCTCCTTTCTTCAATACTTTGGAAATGATATAAGGTACGAGCCACCTGGATTTGAATTTGCCAGGTCCTATGGGTTCTTTGTCTTGATCCCAAAGAAGGACCAAGCCTCCTTCAAGGAAAACCCTAGGTCTGACGGATTTGTCATAAGGTCCTTTGACTTATTTTTTGTGGACCTCATTTGTTGTGAGCGTGTCATGGAGTTGTTCATCTAGATGTTCTAAATGTAACAAACGTTCTTCTAGTATTGAAGTATACGGTAGTAACTGAATGGCTAGTTTTAGCGAAGGAATCTCGCATTCAATCGGTATGACTGCTTCTATCCCATGTACAAGTTGGAAGGGAGAGAATCCGGGTAGCAGTCTTAACGTTGGCTCGGTAAGCCCAAAGAGACGGGTACAGCATGATGTGCTAGTTATTTCAATTGGCATTAACAGTTCTTTGCAATATAACCTTTAAAGTTTTGTTCATTGCTTCGACTTGTCCATTCGCCTGTGGATAGTATGAAGACGAATGTTCTTGTCGAAAACCAAGCATTGTATACAAGTCGGTCATCATGCTATTTTGGAAATGACTGCCATGATCAGTCACTATCTCTTTAGGTATGCCAAACCGTGCAATAATCTGATTAAACACGAAATAAGCGGCAGTTTCTCCATCTGCCTTGACAGTAGGCATTGCCTCTGCCCACTTAGTAAAGTAGTCAACGGCAACGATGATGTAATGATGTCCTCCAACTAAAACTGGGTTGCAAGTCATGTAATCAATCCCCCATTTTTTGAAGGGACCTGCTGTAATCACAGGATGAAGAGGAGTTGGGCTTGCCCTCATTTTCTTAGTGAAAAACTAACACGGACGACAGCGTTTCACCACTTCCACACAATCTTTAAAGATCGTGGGCCAAAAATATCCAGCACGCAGTATCTTTTGAGCTGTTGCGAACCCGGAAAGATGTCCCCCACAAGCTCCACTGTGGGCATCATTTAATACTGCTTTGGCTTCTTCTCGAGTTAAGCAACGTCGTAAAATGGAATCTATCCCACGTCGATACAAAGTATCTGAGATGATGAGGTAGTTCTTCTCATGGCTTTTGAGCTTGCGTCACTCTTCTCGAGAAAAAGTAGTAGGACACCTCAAAGTTTGGAGATATACTAAGATATCCCCATACCATGGGTCAGAGGAAGCAATGAGGAAGATATGTTCATCTGGAAATGATGATTCTTCCTCAACGTACTCTAGGTCACTTGGAAACTCTGAGATTAACTCAGCGAACACTAGTGATTTCTTCGACTTGGCCGATTGGAAGACCAAATTGAACTCCTGTAGGATTACAATCCATTTATTATATTTCCCACCGATGATTCATCGGGTGAGAACGTACTGGAAAGGATTGGCTTCTGCTATCACAGTAGCAGTTCGTAAAAGTATATACTGATGAAGCCTCTGTACTGCATAGACCACGGCAAGTGCTAACTTCTCAACATGCGAATATTTAATCTCAGGGGCTATCAATGCATGAGAAAGATAGTAGATAACATGCTCTTGGAGCGTATCATCTTCCTGAACTAAAACTATACCAATTGTATTAAGAGACGCTGCTAGATATAAAAGAAAATCTTTTGCGTAGTCTGGAGGGTTCAACAAGGGTGCTGAAAGAAGTGCCTTTTTTAAGGCTTCAAAGGATGCTTGAGTAGCCTCGTCCCAGACAAAGTAGGAGTCTTGTTTGAGTAGCCTCATAAAACCTTTAGTAATTTTAGCATAGTTTATGATGAATCACCATAAGAAATTAGACATGCCTTGCAGACTTTGGAGTTGTCGCAAGGTGCGAGGAGGAGGCAGATTTACAATTGCCTCTACTTTCAGCGGGTCGACCATTATGCCACGATTGGAGACAATGAATCCCAGTAGACGTCCCGATTCGACACAGAACACACACCTATTAGGATTCAAATGAATCTTATATTGTATGCATCTTTCAAACACTTGTCTAAGATGAGCTGGATGATCCCATCTCTTTCGAGATTGCGCCGGGAGATCATCCAAGTAAGGTTCTACTATGTGTTTGATATCATGAAAAGCAAAATTCATCACACGCTGGAAGGTAGCTCCAGCATTCTTCAAGCCAAATGGAATCTTCCGGTAAGCGAAGGCCCCCCACGGGAAAATGAAAGTTATTTTATGCTGATCCTCGGGTTTGATTTGTATTTGATTGTATCCCGAAAATCCATTCATGAAAGAGAACATCTCATGTCTCGCACAAGCATATATGATTTGATTGATAAACGGTGTAGGATAGTTATCTTTCGGACAAGCTTTGTTCAAGTCCCGGAAGTCAGTACAGACTCTAATGGTGCCTTGCTTCTTATCAACCAGAATGGGTTTTGAAACCCATTCCGTCGTGTCAATCGGATAGATGAAACTGGCTTTAAGCAACTTTTCAACCTCTGCCTTGATGGCGGCCACTTTTCTAGGGTTCATAGGACGAAGCTTTTGTCTCACAGGTTTTGCATTAGGGTATGTCATGATGACATGCTCCATGATGGCTGGGTCTATACCTGGCATCTCCTCATATGACGAGGCAAAAACGTCACAGAATTCTTTAAAATTTTTTATATACAGAGCGATCTCTTCTGGAGAAAAGTCTGCACCACTAAAAATGTTTTCCACGACCCCGGGTTTGGTGGAAATGTTGATAAAAATTGTTCTCGATATGTTAGCCATATTTCCCTCAGCATAAACAACTCTCGAAGTAGAAGGAAAAGATGACAAATCAACCAATCCACCGGGTCTCATAGGGAAATCCCCTCTCTCAATCCTGTCTAGATCTGGAAGCATGTAGGACCTGTGATGCATATGTTCCCATGGTTGGTCTAGGCCCATCATGACTTCTAAGATGGCTTCATCAGACGGCAAAACTGTGTCTAAACAATCGAATGAGTGAGTGGAATTCAGTGACCATGCCGAAGCATAGTCCATATCTGACTCAACAGAGATTGGCGGAGTCATGATATGTTCCATTGCAGCATGTTGTGTTTCCATATAGGCCACTTCTGCAATGGATGGAGGCACAAAAGGTTCTGACGTAGTGGCAAGGATCCAAGGATCAGTTCTTAAACCAACTGTGAATGTTTCGGTAGCAGTACCCACATCAGAATGCATAAAAAGAACAGGGGAGGGGAGGTTGAAAGTGCCTATTAACGACCCGTACAGCCCTGCTCCTAAACTCTCATTAACCGAGGCGGTTTGATCAACTAAGGGAATTGTGGTCTCTGAAGAAGTCTGGTTGTTTCTCTGAGTGAAAGAAAGCTGATCGACTGTAACAACCTTACCTTCGAACGGGAACATAACAACTCGAAAAACTGCCGATGTAATAGCTCGCATGGCATATGTCCAACTCCTGCCTAATAACATATTGTAATCAAGCAGAGCATCCAGAACTTCTACTTCTACAGCAACTATCCTACCGGCCAATGTGACATCAAATGATGGCAAAACCCCATGTGGGAGGAAAGTCCTGCCATCAAATGTAGTAAGTAGTGTGTTAGAAGGGGCTAACTTGGGGGAACCGAAAGCTTTCCAACAGGAAATTGACATTACGCAGGTCGACGCGCCCTCATCTACGACAGCTCGTCTGATGGTCATTGGGCCATGGACGAATTCAATCTGAAGAGCAACGTGGTAGGGAAACTGGTATTTGATATCATCCATATCAAATCGCGTAGACATGATAGAAGATTCCATACTTCCAATATCTGCCAGAAGTGCATTCCATTGTAAAGGACAACTTTGCAAGACTTCTAAGGTAGACATGGCACAAGGGGTCTGGGCTAAATCTTCAACCACATTGTATTTGGAGGCGGCCTGAGTGTTGGGATTGTGAGATGCCCGTTTCAAGACACCTTTCAGGATCTTGGGCATTGGTTCCACAGGTATGTGGAGTGGAGTGGATGATTCTGGAATCTCTTTATCCTTTTTTTATGTATCTGGGGTATAATTCCTGGCTCTCGTTTGTAAGAGTGCATCCGAATTAACCATGTTAATAAAAGTTTGATCAACCGTAGCATGTGTAGTGCCCCCAATGTTGGAGGTGCCAGAAGCTGAGCTCCACCCCTTAGGGAATGGATCTTTTAGTATGGCAGGTTTCTTTTCTCGTAATAGCTTTTGGGCTTCTTCAAGCAGAGGGCATTGGTGAGTAAGGTGGTCCTACTTGCAAAGTTTACAAGGGAACTTAACCTTCTTTTTCTCTTTGTTACCCTCCTCGGCATTCTCTTTTTTGGGCTTCTGATGGTTCCCCTCTCCTTTCTTGCCCTTCTTTTTTTTATTGGGCTGCCGAGAGCCCTTTTGATTGTTCTGAGCCTGGTTGACAGGTTCAGAAGTAGAAGGAGAGGTTGTGACAGAAGAAACTTCTGCAGTTGATTGTTTGACAGATAAGGCATGAACCTGTTTGGTCAATGCTTCGAAAGCTGCAGAGTCAACTGAACCCACTATGCCGTTAGCATGTGGTCCAGGTTTAGGTCTACTCAGATCGGTATTCGATCGCGGTGCATTAGGTATGATCTCATACAGTAACCCGGATTGTGCGTAAATGAGATCTAACTACTGGGTCCGTAGGATGGCTTCTTCCTCGTTAGACACTCCAAACGTAGCTACTTCCTTAGAAATATAAGGAAGGACTGATTTCAAGTACCACTCAAGAAGGAATTCTGGAGGTATGTTGGCTTTAATGAGCCTCTTCCGTCTTCACCACTCCTGAATGTGATCAAATAAATGAGTGGCTTTATTTTGCCTAAATGTATACAAAAGGTCTGTTCCGGCATCATACCGAACAGGAAGTTGGAAGTGATTCAAAAAGACAGTCGCGAGATCCCCAAAATTAAAGAATGTAGCTGCAGGTAACTCAATGTACCATTTGGTTGCAGCACCGGTTAAAGTCCTTTGGAATAGTCTCAATCTAATGGAATCTTCATTTAATGAGTTCGAGGAGCACCATAAATGGAAAGTAGTGACATGGTCACCAGGATCTTCACCTGTTTTGCCTTCGAAGTTTGGAATGTCCGAAGGTAACTTGGTAGGAACTGGTGGCCATGTAGCATTATGATACACTGGATCGTTGGTCAGTTTGGAAAGATCTGGCAAATTTAAAGTTTCCAGAAATGGTAAACGATGCCAGTAAGATGGTACTTGATAAGCTGGGGTCGAAAAAGGGGAACCACCCATAGTTTGACCCGTGAACTGCTGGTAGGGGTTTCCCCTAGCCGTCTGCTGGTAGGGGCTACCCCCAACCATCTGTTGGTAAGGGTTTCCCCCGGCCATCTGCTGATAGGGGTTTCCACCTACCATCTGTTGATAGGGGTTGCCCCCAGCTACTTGTTGGTAGGGGTTTCCCCCTACCATCTATTGTTTTGCGAAAGTATTATTGAAATTTCCCCACCCATATGAAAGTGGGTTAGTGCTCTGTGGGTTCGTCCACTATGGCTGGGTGTTAGCCCTACCATATTGTTGGTTAAAAATATTACCCCCTCCTCCTGAAAATAAGGAAAAAGGGACGTTACCTGCAGGCATATTACATTGATTCATGTTGGGACCTGCAAAGGTATTGAAACCAATGGTAGTTGACGTAGACGATGTGGTCATGGTACCCATGACAGGCACAGTTGCAAAAGCACTTGGCCCTATAGCGGGTGTGGAAATCCAAGTACTAGGTATACGATATAACGGTTGAAACGCAAGAGGTGGCATTAAATTGGCTGTACTGCTAGGTCCAACAGTAGGTGTAGAGGTAGATTCCATAGTTGTTGAACTCAGCATACCTAGCATAGCAGTATTAAAACTGAAAGACTGAGTGGACACAGAGGTTGTCTGTGCCGAACTCGGTGTAGCAGTAAAAGGAGGATTTAAAGTGCTAGTGTTCATACCTATGGGGGGAGTTTGTGGAACTCCCTGTTCACCTCCTAGAGTAGACATCAAATGTCCAGGCAAGAAATTATATGCACTGTAATCGGGCTGCTGGAAACCAACGGGTAACAGAAGCGGATTTCTAGGATTGGTCAGAGGAGGATTAAAGGGAGTGCTATACTCCGCAGAAGTAAGATCTTCAATCTCAGCTGAACTAAAATGTCGTTGATCTAGAGTACTCAGTTGTGGTTCCTCAGGAACCTCTATTTCATGGTTTTCTATTGCAGTTTTTTGTTCTTGAGGAAACTCAATTTCAAGTGGTAGTTCCTCAGGAAGTTCTATTTCAGGAATGGTTTCCGAAAAAACAATAGGGCTTACTCATTGTTGTCTAGCTAGCGGTAGCGGTTCTGTTCTAAGTGGCGGAAGGTTTTGAAGCCTTCTCGATCTATGAAGTTCTTGGTTCTTCGTGATTATATATATAAATAAAAACTAGAAAACCTAGTGGCCACTAAGACTAGGGGGCAAACAGCACGCCAACTAAAAATTCCTAAGTATGCAAACCAAGCAAACGAGATTCCTTCCGGAGAAGAGTCTGGGATGATGACGGCCCAGAACAGATAAACGAAGGATGAAGAACAGTTACCCGGGGTCCACAATACAATGACTAAGGGTGCAAGCACTAGAATCACCCAACCGCACTCCTAAAGACCTGCAAGGGGTTTCCTCCCACGTCTATCCTAGGTACAACAGATATACCCTCCGCTGTCACCTGTGTATGAACCTATGGTCAAATACTAAGGATACCACAACACCGAAAACTCCTGGGGGAACAGTCTCTGGTTGAATCAAAAGGCGTGGGCAGGGTAACTAAGCCTGAAACTCAAAAGAGTCCCCGAATGCGATCCAATCCCAGTATATGCTCGAAACAGAAAGTAGGAGGAGTATTCCCAACAATCTGATCTCACAAGACCTACTGCATAGATCCCAGGCAAGCTTTGAGTGAAATGGATTTACCTGTGATAGTCGAACTACGAGTTTTGCGTAATGTGTGATCTTGAGTGGTTTAAGGTGATTTAAACTCAAGATCCTAACCAAGACTAGTTGGTGTAATGTATCCCTAAAAAGAAAAATTGTTTCTATTTAATTTTATTAAAGATTTTTAGGGTTGTTATTACTCAAAAGGTAGTGCGTTTGTGTGGCGTGGTTGCAACAAAAAAGAAAAAGTGCATAAATTCTAACTTTCAACAACAAAACTGTTTTTCTTTTTTCATTAAAAATTCTTTCCAAACTGAAAAAACTGAGCAAATCTAATTAACTTTCTTTTTGTTTTCTTTTGAAATTGTACACAAAATAACCTATGCTATCTTGTAACAAATATAAGCCTTATTAATCTTAAGCTACCAAATTTTTTGCTTTTTCTATTATTATAAATGAAAAAGAACTATAAACATGGAAAGCAAATAAGACTTGTGTGCAATGTGTAAGTATGGCTAAAAATGGTTCTTAAGCTTACAGCTGTCAAGACACTGGCTCAACAAAGACTTGTCCTACAGGTTTTTTGCAAAAGAAAAAGCCTTCATACTCGGAAACAAAGTGGGGATAAAAACAAAGGAGAAAAATAATTAACACTGGGAATCCAACATAAGAGGACTGACCCAAAGCATCAAACCCTAACAAGACCACTATGCCAAGCAAAAGGTAGGCAAGCAAGCTAACTACCACCCTGCTAATACAAGGACTGAGAAATGAATCAACCTAAAGCACTTTAAACACACTTGAAACCAGAAAAGACAAAAAGTCAAAGAAGGTTGGAAATCAACAAGTTCGGAAGACACCCTAAAGGCTCCAAAACTAGACCAAACCCTAAAACAAAGGATAAGATAGATAAAGAACAAACAAATGTTGCTACAAACAGTGAATGCAAAAACATATAGGTTTGTAAATTAGCAACCTACAGTCAGGGCAAGAATAAGCGGAAGTGTTCACCAAAGAACAAAGCCTAGTCTTCCAAAAGAGTTATAAATAGTCCAAACATTCCACAAGTAAGCAAGTGAGCTAAAGATGGTAAAAAGGATCAAAGAAAGGTTCTAAGACTTCAAGAAAAGTTATAAACCTCAAATACCAGTCACGGAGATCTAAAAACAAAGTCAGAAGACCACCAAAAAGGAAGAAAACTTAAACAGACCACTAATAGAAGGCTATAGGAAATATACCCTACTGTGCAGTAGGGAAACTAGCGCTCCTGAAGAGATGGGCGCTACTGTATGTATAGAAAAGTAGCGTATGGGTGCTACTGTACGTATAACAAAGTAGTGCTCAAGTCTTAAAAAGTTTAAAAATTGACTTTGAAAAGATGCAAAAAGATTGATTGAAGCAGAGAAAAACAAGCAGGGGGGTACCTATAGGGTCTCTCAGCACATAAAAGGAGTTGAAATGGTTCTGGGAAGACAAACAAGAAAAGTTTCCTAGAGCAAAAACACAATTATCCCCAGCGGAGTCGCCAGTTTGTTGGCTGGAAAAACTACCCTATAGTAAGGAAACGAATACTATCAACTGAAAGGGGATGACAGGTAAGCGTATTAACTGTGTTACAGAGATGTTCATGAAAAGAAATAGGTTATAGGTCTTGAGAACATACCTTTCGAATGACGTTCGATCCTAGCTCTTATTCGATCTTGCGCTCGGTCCTCAAGTCAACCTCCCATTCAATAAACCTGCAATACAAGTACCTTTCTCAGCGTATCTTGGATAATATATAATGATGAAAAATACAAAGCAACTTAAACATCCAATATTAACCAAAACAGATCCAAACAAGTATATCACTTCAATGAACACTTAATTTGGGACAAGAAAGATGCTTCAACCCTTTATTGTCAAATGCAAATTGATGTTATAAAATATACCTGACTTTGTGACATGCTCCTGCAACTTGATCCTGGGGTCCTGCTCTTCTCTGGCTTGGATATCTTCCAGCATAATCTCCTCCAATGCAAGCTTCTCTTTAAAAGTCTCTTAATAACATTCATGTCTCTAACCCCTCTCTTTATTCTTCCTTGTATTTATAGGACAAGGGAAACAGTTCAGGTTGAGAGATGGTTATGGAGGAAGTTGGGGAAGTTGGGAAACCAACTGCAACTAATCCTCTTCATGAAATTAATTATTTTTTAATCATCTTTTGAGATGTACGCTACTATTGCTCAGTGACGTAGCGCTCAGGGCGCTACTATAGTGCTTGTAAACTAGCGCTCATCACTTTTTGAATGTTGAGCGTTACTTTGCTGAAGAGGAGTAGCGCTCATAAGGCTTGAGTTCCACTATTACACACTAGAGTAGAGTACAGGCGCTAGTCTATTGAAGTAGAGTAGCGCTCATGTCTCAAAATGACATTTTAGGGTTTTTCCAGTCTTGTCATGAGGTGGATTAAGTCAAAGTCTCATCTAGGGTCAACATGCTCCTCCATCCAAGTTGTCCTTTTGTGTGATCAATAGCTCAAGGTGATCACGGATGAAGAGGTGCAGGTTTGACCTATAACAGACAGATAAAGAGAGTGTATGACATTTAGAGAGAAGGAGGTTATATTTGAGGAGTGTGGGGGTTAGTGGTAGGTGTAACAGGGGGGGTTGAGTATTAGGGGGTTGGGGGAGAGAGAAAAAAGAGGGTGTTACGGGTAGTCAATGTTGGGGAGAGGGAAAGAGAGTGATAGAAGGGGTTAGTAAGAGTTAAGGAGAGGATAGAGATAAAGAGAGAAGATGGATGTTTATGGTAGGGGTGGGAGTAGGGTTGTGTGTGTGTGTGTGTGGGAGAGAGAGAGAGAGACATGGAATGATTAGATGTAATGGAGAGGAGGGGGTTGGGTGACATAAAGAGATATATATCATGGGGTTTCATGATTTGAAAGGCTAGGATTATATGTCCTCCCAAAGAAAAACCTTAAAAGAGCGTTTGCCAGATATCCCAAGGCCAGTATTACATGCCATAGGAAAAACTTTGAAAGACTATCTGCAAACCTCCCAGGGCTGGATTATATGCTTATCTGCGCAACCTGTTCCACGGCCACAGAGTATCAACCTGATACTCACCGTACATCATCCCGATGTACACATGATCAACCTAATCATCATCACTGCATCGTCCTGATGCATGTCATCTGGAGCAACGTCCTGAAGCTCGTCATCCATGATCATCCTGATCATACAATGCATCCACCTGAGGAATACCAAGTATCTACTTGATACATATAATCATACATGATCCACCTGATCATACAATGTATCCACCTTATACATACACAGATACATGATTCACCTGATCATACAATGTATCCACTTGATATATATATCATACATGATCTTCCTGATCATACAAAATATCCACCTGATACATATACAGATACATGGTCCAAGCATCTAACATGATGCATATACATATACATGATCCAACTGATCATATCCAGCATCCAACATGATGCATACATACATACATATAAATGATCCAACTAATCATATCCAGCATCCAACATGATGCATACATATATACATATAAATGATCCAACTGATCATATCCAGCATCCAACATGATGCATATACAGAGCAGTAACTGGAGCATCGTCATGATGCTCATCATCCAACAATTACATCCATAGCGATGTGAAGGATCCTCCTTCCACCATGCTTGGAATGGCTTCAGCAAATGTCTCCATCACTTCTTCCTCGAAGTGTCGTCAATCTGAAGAACACCAAGCCTCTCTCTGAAGTACTCGAACTTCACTCTGGCTAGTAGTATCGTCAGTACATCTGCAACTTGCTCATCCATCACAATATACAGGAGCTTCATTGCTCCTCTCTGCACCATATCCCTGATATAGTGATATTTGATCTCAATGTGTTTCGACCTGTCATGAAACATCAGGTTCTCAGATAGCTTCACACAACTCTGGTTATCACAAAAGATACTAGTAGCATCCAGTGGGAGATCCAATAACTCAGATAGTAGCTTCCTCAGCCATACTGCCTCACAACTAGCCGAACAAGCTACAACATACTCTGCTTCTGCTGTACTCAGTGCTACGCAGGACTGCTTCCTGCTAAACCATGAGATCACACCTGATCCCATACTGAAACAACACCCAGATGTGCTCTTCCTATCTGCAGCACTGCCTGCCCAATCTGAATGAACATAACCTCGCAAGTTAAACTTTTGATTCGCATCATACTTGAGCCCATAATCAATTGTACCCTTCAGGTACCTCAGAATATGCTTTACAGTAACTAGGTGAACACCTCTGGGATCCATCAGGAACTGGCTCAATGTGTTCACTGCAAAGCAAATATCTGGTCTAGTGTTCATCAAGTACATCAAGGACCCAATCATCTAACGATACACAGTGACATCAACCGGATTAGATGAAGCATCACACAGAAGCTTCAAGTTCTATGCCATAGGTGTGGCCATGGCCTTGCAGTCCATCATCCTGAACCTCTTCAGGATCTCTACTGCATACTTCCCTTGTCCAAGGAAGATCCCATCTGCACTCTGCCACATCTCCATGCCTAGAAAATAATGCATCACCCCCAAGTCCTTCATCTTGAACTTGGCTGCAAGCTTCCTCTTGGTATCTACAATCAAACTATCATTACTTGTTACAAACAGATCATCTACATACAACAGTAGTATCACAGGATTGCCTTCCTCAACATTGTAGTAGAGGTTGGAATCCGCTTTACTCTTGGTAAAGCCCAAACTGGATAGAAAGCTGTCTATCCTCCCATACCAAGTCCTAGGAGCTTGCTTCAAGCCATACAAGGCTTTCTTCAACCTGCACACATATGAATTCCTCTCATGTGTCTCAAAACCAGGTAGATGCTCCACATACACTTCCTCCTCGACTACACCATTTAAGAAAGCTATCTTGACATCCATTTGGTGTATCTTCCATTTCATCACTACAGCTAGAGCAAGTAATGATCTAATGTAAGTGTATCTGGCCACAGGAGCAAAGGTCTCTTCATAGTCAATCCCTTCCTTCTGGGAGAAGCCATGAGCTACAAATCTTGCTTTGTATTTCTCTATGCTACCATCTGCAGTATGCTTGATCTTGTAGATCCACTTGGAAGTCATTATAGACTTCCCTTCAGGTCTTGGGACTACATCCCAAACATCATTCTTCATGATCAACTGATATTCTTTGACCATGGAATCCTTCCATTTTTTCTTTTCCGCTGCTTCTTTATAACTGGAAGGTTCTTTGTTCATAATATCACAGAGTAAAGCAACATAGCTGGTATGTGATCTAGTTCTCTTATTTGCTCTGTGTTCTTCTTCTGGAATGCCATATATTTCTGCATCTTGAATGAGCTCTCTAGCCCATGCAGGTTTCCTCTTGTGAGAGTTATTCTCACGAGGTGGATCTACAGGTATTTGTGGATCTTCAACTTCACAATATGCTTCTGGAATTGATTCAGTCATGGTAGTGTCTTGAAATCTGTTTTCCTTTAGTTCTTCATTATCTTCAACAGGTGTCTTTCTTGATTTGATGAAGGTTGAGTTTTCATCAAATGTTACATCCCTGCTAACATCAATCTTCTTGAATCCTGGAAAGTATATTCTGTAAGCCTTCGAGCTTTCACTGTACCCCACAAAGATACCCTTCTTTCCTGAAGGATATAGCTTTGTACTCTTTTCCTTTGGAACATGTGTGTATATTGGACAACCAAATATCCTGAGATGGCTGACCTCCGGTTTCTTACCGGTGAAGACTTCTTCTGGTTCCTTGTTGTCCAATATCCTGTCAGGTGTTTTTTCTTGCACATATATACATCTGTCCTAGTTTCTTTTGCCCATAGATGCATGGGAATATCCTGGTCATGCAACATTTCCCATGCTACTTCCATGATTGTTCTATTCTTCCTTTCTGCAACTCCATTCTGTTGTGGATTGTAGGGAGTAGTCAACTCCCTCTTAATCCCTGAATCACTGCATAGCTTCCTGAAGTAACCTGAAGTGAATTCTCCACAATTATCTGATCTAAATGTTTTTATTTTCTTATCAGTTTTATTTTCCATCAAGGCTTCAAATTCCTTGAACTTCATCTTTGTTCTTCAAGAAATAAAACCAAGTCTTCTTGGAGAAGTCATCAATGAAAGAGACATAGTAAACATACCCACTCAGATAACTAGATGACATTGAACCTCAGACATCATAGTGGATAATTTCCAAGATTCCTTTTGATTTGCTTTCACTACTTGGAAATGCCTTCTTTATGTTCTTTCCTTTTGCACAGCCTTTGCAAACACCTTCTTGTTTGGTCTTGATTTTAGGAAGACTTTCTACAACTTTGCTTGCAAGTGGTAGTGCTATATAGTGCACATGAGCAAGCCTTCTATGCCAAAGTTCACTTGGCTCCATGGATTCATGTACCATGGCATGTTCAGGTTGTCCCTTCAATTTATATAATCCTCCCTCTTGCTCTCCAATCACCACTGCATCATTTGTAGTTTTATCTTTTGACCACATAAGTACTTGGCCATCTATAAATGCAACCCTCATACCTTTTGCATCCAGTGCAGATATGGAGAGTAGATTCTTCTTGAGCCCAGGTACATATAGAAATTCTTTCATCTTCAAAGACTTCCCAGAGTCTAGATTGTAGGAGGCTTCACCACTTCCTTTGATAGGATATTGGTAGTCATCCCCAAGTTTCACCCTATGGAGTGACTCATGTTCAGATAGACTTACAAAATATTCTTTAAACCCAGTCATGTGTTTGGAAGCCCCACTGTCAATAAGCCAATCATTACAACCATGACAGATAGTACCTATGAGAGCAGAGATTAGAACATACTCTTCTTCGCTTGATGAGTCATCATCATCACTTTTTTCTCTAGCCTTCTTCTTGGGAGGTTCATCATCCTCAACAGCATGAGCATGACATCTCTTCTTGTTGCCTTTCTTCTTCTTGTTGAAGTTGTTGTCCTTTTTGTTCTTGGGACAATTTACAGCAAAGTGTCCTTTCTCATTACATGTGAAGCATCTCATGTCTTTCCTATTCTTATGATGGGAGTGAGAGGATTTCTTGTAATGAGAGTGTTCCTTCTTAGGCTTGCTTCTTTTGGTGTGAGCTGTGAGAGCTTGATCTTCATTCCCCATCTTTTCATCTCGTGCCACAAGCCTTGCTTCTTCTTGAGAGCATTCCTCCCGCAGTATGTTGAAGGAGATCGACTTCCTTCTTGCACAAATTCCTTGAATAAAGGAATCCCATGACCTAGGTAGGCCATTCAGAGTGGCCATCACAACTTCACCATTCTCCACCATTTCATCCACCACTTCATCCACCACTTCAAGTTGTTCCTTGATCTGAGAGACCCTAAAAAAATAAGATTGAATGGTTTCTCCATTATGAAGCTTTACCCCTTTCAATTGGTTCTGCAGGGTCATTTTCTAATTTATGTTCTTCCCTTCAAATAGCTTGGTTAGGGAATCAAATATCTCTTTAGGTGTCTTTAGAGATGACACATGTGGGATGAGATGGTCCTTGATAGAATCAACAATGATCCTCTTTTCCTTGACCAAGTTCTTCTTGTGGAGGACTTTAGCCTCTTCTTCCTCTGGGACAAGGACCTCTTCCCTTATGTAAGTATCCAATTCATTTTCTTCCAGGATTAACCCAATCCTATACTTTCATTTGCTAAAAACTAGATCTAGTCTTGGATTAGGGTTTATCAGAGAAACCCTAAAAAATCAAAATGTGAATTTCAAAATTCAGGAAGAATAGAAAGATGCACCTTGATGAGCTAATCAGCCTGGTATATTCATAATTTGAAAATTGCAAAGATTCACTCTTCAGAAATGCTTTTCAATCTCTCGGATTCACTAGGAGGACCCTGAATTAGGGTTTGCATTTCCCAAAGATTTACCCAGCCAAAAATCTCAATCCAAAGCTCTAAACTTCAATTTTTCCAAAGCACTTCCAGTTATGTCTTCGGATTTTAGAAATTTCTATTTTTGTGGAAACCCTAATTTTTAGGGCCAAAACTGAAAGTGCTCAGAATTTAATTCTGATTGGACAGATAGATTCTCCTTGATGAGTATATACCTTACTACTTTTCCAAAATCTGTGTAGATAAACCCAATAAACAAGAAACCCTAGTTTCTGCCACTGCATAATGTCTTCTTCTTAGGGAAGCTCTGATACCATGTTAATTTCGAGCATTAATTTACAATACTCTAGGATCTTTACTGAGAGAATAACATGTAGAGTATATCAATGCATATCAATCATAGCAAGCATATCAATGATCACAAGATGCAAACATAAGAGACAATAGACACACAGAGTTTCTGTGGGGAAAACCGTAAGGTGAAAAACCCCACAACTTCCTCAGAGATAGATAGAGCAATAATACAACCAAAGTACAACCCAAGTACATAGAGATTATCTCCTCCTAAAAACTGATCCTCCTCCTCACATGTGCGCCACTTTCAGAGTGATGGAAGAGTGAGTAAGTGAATGATCGAATAGAGATCTCCCGATCTCTATTTATACTTGTCTTGTCCAATAAACTAATGGGGCCGACTTGTCTAGCTTAACATAATAACCCATGGTTAACTTAATCAGGGCCGACCCCAGACATGGTGTTTTAATAACCCATCGTCAAGTTATGACACTTCCTTATAGAGGAATAACACATCTCTATAGGAGTACAATATACATAGATGAAATACATTCCAAAGTTACATATACATCAACAAGAGATGGGGGTTGTTAGGGAGTAGGAGGGGGGAGAGGAAGAGAGAGAGAGAGAGAGAGAGAGAGAGAGAGAGAGAGAGGGGAGAGAGAGAGAGAGAGAGAGAGAGAGAGAGAGAGATGAGGGGGTGATTATGAGTGGGGGGGGTTGGGTTAGAGAAAGATATAGAGATTGAAAAAGTTTAGGGGTTTGAGGAGGATGAGGGAAATTAGAGAGAAAGGGGGGTGGTTTGGATGAGTGGGTTCAAGGAGGGGGGGAGGAGGGGCAGGGGTTGATTAGGCATAAGGAGGAGGGTTTTGGGGGAAAAGAAATAGATATATATAAAGAGGGTTAGGCTTTTGGGGAGTAGGGTAGCTAGAGAGAACCGTGTTTAGGGGTGCGAGAAGTAAGAGAGAGAGAGAGAGAGAGATGTATAGATATATAGAGAGAGTGTGTGTTTAATTGTTGAAGTAGGATAGATAGTTAGAGGGTGGTTAGTGGTAGGGGTAGGAGAGAGAAAGTGGGGCTTAGGGAGATAGAGGGAGTTTAGGGGTAGAGAGAGAGAGATAAAGGGAGAGAAGGTAGGTGTTAGGGATTGGTGGAGTAGGGGAGGGTGATACTGAGAGAGGGTTGTATTACGGTTTAGGGAGAAGAGGAGAGAGAGGGGGGAAAGGAGTTAATGGTAGGGGAAGGATTTATGCCTGAGAATGTGAGAGACAGGTTGAGTGGGGGGTTTTTAGGGAGTAAGGGGAGGGAGATATGGGTGAGAGAGAGAGAGAGAGAGAGAGAGAGAGAGAGATTGGACAGTGTTAAGGAGTAATGAGATAGGGGAGTGGTAGTTACAGGTGGGTGGAGTAGGGGGTTGTGTGTGTGTGTGAGAGAGAGAGAGAGATCTGATGGGGATGATTAAAGGTAGGAAGGAGGAGGTTGTTTAGAGTTGAGAAAGAGATAGAGGTTAGGAGGATTGGAGCTTTGGGAAGTAGGGTAGTTAGAGAGGACGATTTTATATATTAGGAGTGTGGGGGTTCAAGGAGAGAGAGGACGAGCTATGGGTGGTAGGGATAGGGGTTGAGGAGTGGAGAGGGAGTAGGGAGAGAGAGTGGGGGGCTGGGATATGGTGACGAGGGGTGGGTGGTTTGGGGTAGAGAGAGATATTTGGGGGCTATCATTTTGATGAGGAGTGATTTTAAAGAGAAGGTGTAGAGTATAGGAGGAGAGAGAAAGAGAAGTGGGCACGGAGGTGGTGGTAGAGAGAGAGAGAGAAAGAGAGAGCGATTATTGGGGTGTTGTTATTTAAAAGGGAGAGGTAGATTAGGAGAAATATAGAATTATGGGGGCTTAGGTTTGGGTGGAGAGAGAGAGAGAGAGAGCTAGAGCCAACTGAGGGGAGGTGATTATAGGTAGGAAGGAGGAGGGGGTTTACGGGAGAGAAAGAGATAGATATGAGGAGGGTCAAGAGTTTGGGGAGAAGGGAAGTTAAAGAGAATGGGGTTATATTTTGAGATTGTGAGGGTTGTGAAAGGGGGAGAGAGAGAGAGAGAGGGAGAGAGAGAGAGAGAAGTGGAAGGGTGAATTAGAAGAGAGAGGGTGTATTTACAAGTAGAGAGAGAGAAAAGATGGGGGATAGGGGTAGGGGTGGGGATTGGTGGGGTAAGGAGAGGGTCATGAGCAGTAGTGGGTTTGGGTTATAGAGAGAGAGGGGGAGAGATAGTGGGTGGGTTGTTAGCAGTATGGGGGAAGGCGATTATGAGAAACATAGAGAGAGTAGAGGCCTAGGTTTAGTGGAGAGAGAGAGAGAGAGATTGGGGGCATTTTAGAGAGTAGGGGGAGAGAGAAAAGGGTGGGAGTTGTGGGAAGGTGGAGGAGTAGTGTGGATAGAGAGAGAGAGAGAGAGAGAGAGAGAGAGAGAGAGACGACGAGGGAGGGATGTGATAAGGGGTAAAGAGGAGGAAGGGGCTTGGGGGAGAGAACAAGATACAGATCAAGAGAGTTAGGAGAAGATCAGAAGGGTTACTAGGTGGTTAGGAGTAGAGAGAAGATGAGAAGGGTTACGGGTTGGGGGGTAGGGAATTTACATAGAAGGTTATAGTTTTGGATTGTGGGGGTTGTGTTTGTATGTTTATCAGAGAGAGAGAGAGAGAGGGGGGTGTTTACGAGCATAGAGAGAGAGAGAGAGAGAGAGAGAGAGAGAGAGAGAATATGGGGGTAAGGGTAGGGGTTAGGGGAGAGGAGTGGGGATTTGGGGGTCATGAGAGAGAGTAGGGGGGTTTCGTAGAGAGAGAGAGAGAGAGAGAGAGAGAGAGAGAGGGTTTAGGGGTTTGGGGAGAAGGACAAAATTTAAAGATAAAGTTGGGAATATAGAGGGAGAGAGAGAGAGGTGGTGAAGGAAAGAGAGAGAGAGAGGTGGGGAAGGAAAGAGAGAGAGAGAGAGAGGTGGGAAAGGAGAGAGAGATAGAGGTGGGAAAGGAGAGAGAGACAGAGTCAGAAAAAGGAGAGAGAGAGAGGGGTGGGAAAGGAGAGAGAGAAAGGTGGGAAAGGAGAGAGAGAGGGGGATATGGTGGGGGTTTTTTTGTGTTATTTGGGAGGGGGATTAGTAGAAACATAGAGAGAGGGGAATCTTAATGTTAGGAGAGAGAGAGGGAAAAGGTGAGATTGGGGCTAGGGGTAATGGTGTGAGGAGCAAGGAGTTGATGGTAGGGAGAGAGAGAGGGAGGGTCAAAGATAGGGGGTTGAGGAGTGGGGTTAGAGAGAGAGAGAGATTGGATAGTTATGGGTTTGTGGAGGAGAAGGGTGGTTAAAAAGCATGGGGGGTAGTATATGGGGAGAGAGCGAGAGACTGAGGTGGGCATGGAGGTGGGGGGTGGTTAGTGGTACGAGGAGGGGCATTAGGAGAAACATAAAGATAGGGGGACTTATGGATAATGGGGGGGAGATAGAGTTGAGGTTAGTAAGGGTTATGGGTATGAGTGGGGAGAGAGATGGTGGGTAGGTATAAGAGAATGAGTTGTGGGGGGTTTAGAGAGAGAGGGGTAGTTGAGAGAGAGAGGGGGGGTTTAGTGGTATGTGAATTATGGGGATTGGGGAGAGAGAGGGGGGTGGTTAGGAGTACAGAGAATATCAGAAAGGTTACGAGTTGGGGGGTAGGGAAATTAGAGAGTAGGTTATAGTTTTGGAGTGTGGGGGTTCGGTTTGTGTGTGTGAGAGAGAGAGAGAGAGAGAGTTAGAAGAGACTGAGGGGGTTAGGGAGAGAGAGGGGTGGTTACGAGCATAGAGAGATATAGATAGATATATAGATAGATAGATTGAGAGAGAGAGAGAGAGTGGGGGGGGGTTAGTAGTAGGTGGAGGAGGTGGTTTAGGAGTAGAGAGAGGGGGTGGTTAGGAGTAGAGAGAATATCAGAAGGGTTATGGGTTGTGGGGTAGGCAATTTAAAAAGAAGGTTATAGTTTTGGAGTGTGGGGGTTGTGTGTGTGTGTGTGTGAGAGAGAGAGAGAGAGAGAGAGAGAGAGAGAAGAGAGAAGGGGGTTAAGGAGAGAGAGAGGGGTGGTTACGAGCATAGAGATAGAGAGAGTGAGAGAGAGCGAATGTGTGAGAGAGGGAAGATGGGGGATAATGGGTGAGGAGTGGGGATTTCAGGGTCACGAGAGAGAGTGGGTGGGTTTGGGTAGAGAGAGAGAGATGAGGGGGGTTTAGGGGTTTGGACAGGAGGAAAAAATTTAAAGATAAGGTTAGGAATATAGAGGGGGAGAGAGAGAGAGGTGGGAAAGGAGAGAGAGAGAGAGGTGGGAAAGGATAAAGAGAGGTGGGAAAGGAGAGAGATATGGTGGGGGGTTATTAGTGTTAGTGGGGAGGGGTCTTAGTAGAAACATAGAGAGAGGGGAAGCTTAAGGTTAGGAGAGAGAGAGAGAGAGAGAGAGAGGTGGTAAAGGAGAGAGAGAGAGGTTGGAAAGGAGAAAGAGAGGTGGGAAAGAAGAGAGAGATGGTGGGGGTTGTTAGTGTTAGTGGGGAGGGGTATTAGCAGAAAAATAGAGAGAGGGGAAGCTTAAGGTTAGGGGAGAGAGAGAGAGAGAGAGAGAGAGAGAGAGAAGTGGTAGGGGGAGGTGGATTAGGTGCGATGGAGGGGGGTTAGGGGTAGAGGGACTAGGTTTGGTTAGGCAGAGAGGGGGGGTTATGAGTAGAGAGAGAAATATTTTAGGAATAGAGAGAGAGAGAGAGAGGGAAAAGGTGAGATGGGTGGTAGGGGTAATGGCGTGAGGAGAAGGGAGTTGATGGTAGGAAGCGAGAGGGAGGGTCAAATACAAGGGTTTGAGGAGTGGGGTTAGAGAGAGAGAGAGAGATTGGGTAGTTATGGGTTTGTGGAGGAGGAGGGTAGTTAAAAAGAATGGGGGGTAGTATAGGGGGAAAGAGTGAGAGATTGAGGTCGGCATGGAGGTGGGGGGTGGTTAGTGGTACGGGGAGGAGGATTAGAAGAAATATAGAGATAGGGGGGATTATGGATAGTGGGGGAAGATACAATGGAGGTTAGTAAGGGTTATGGGTAGGAGTGGGGAGAGATAGGGGGTAGGTATAAGGAAATGATTTATGGGGGGTTTAGAGAGGTGGGGTTGAGAGAGAGAGAGAGGGGGGGTTAGTAGTATGTTTATTAGGGGGGTTAGGGAGAGAGAGGGGGGCGTTTAGGAGTAGAGAGAATATCAGAAGGGTTACAGGTTGTGGGGTAGGGAAATTATAGAGGAGGTTATAGTTTTGGAGAGTGGGGGTTGTGTGTGTGTGTGTGTGTGAGAGAGAGAGAGAGAGAGAATATCGGGGGTAAAGGGTGAGGGGATTTGGGGGTCACGAGAGAGAGTGGTGGGGTGGGTAAAGATATATATATATATATATATATATATATAGAGAGAGAGAGAGAGAGAGAGAGAGAGAGAGAGAGAGAGAGAGGGTTTATGGGTTTGGGGAGGAGGACAAAATTTAAAGAGAAGGTTGGGAGTATAGAGGGAGAGAGAGAGAGAGGCGGGCAAGGAGAGAGAGACATAAGTGGTAGGAGGGAGGTGGATTAGGAGCGATAGAGTGGGTTTATAGGTAGCGAGACTAATTTGGGTTAGGGAGAGAGTAGGGTTATGAGTAGAGAGAGAAATATTTTAGGGATAGAGAGAGATAGGAGAGAGGGATGGAAAAGTGAGATGGTGGGTAGGGGGTAATGGCATGAGGAGCAGGGAGTTGAGGGTAGGGAGAGAGAGGGAGGGTCAAGGATAGGGGGTTGAGGAGTGGGGTTAGAGAGAGATAGAGAGAGTTTGGGTAGTTATGGGTTTGTGGAGTAGGGGGTGATTAGGGGTAGGGAGGATGAGGGGGTTTGGGGGAGAGAAATAGTTATATATTGGGAGTGTTTTGGGTTATGGGAGTAGATGAGTTAGAGAGTTAGGGGGTTTGTGGTATGGGTGGGAGTAGAGAGGGGGGAGGGGGTTTAGTCTTGTGGGTGAGATAGAGAGATAGGTGGTCATGGGGGTGAGGTTAGAGAGAGAGATAGAGAATGTATGGGTTGGTTAGTGGTAGGGGAAGGGGTATTAGAAGAAAGATAGAGAGAGTGGGGCTTAGAGAGAGAGAGGTGGTTAGTGGTAGGAGTAGGAGAGAGAGAGCGAGGTTTAGGGGTATGGGTGGGAGTAGGGATGTGATAAGGGGTAAAGAGGAGGAAAGAGAGAGAGAGAGAGAGAGAGAGAGATCTGATGGGGGTGATTAAAGGTAGGAAGGAGGAGGGTGTTTGGAAGTGATAAAGAGATAGGGGTTAGGAGGATTAGATATTTTGGAAGTAGGGTAGTTAGAGAGGAGGAGTTTATATATTAGGAGTGTGGGGGTTCAAGGAGAGATAGGTCAAGATATGGGTGGTAGCGGTAGGGGATGAGGAGTGGGGGAGTTGAGACTAGGGAGAGAGAGTGGTGGGGTAGGGATATGGTGATGAGGGGTGGATGGTTTGGGGGAGAGAGATTGGGGGGTTATCATTTTGATGAGGAGGAGGGATTTTAAGGAGAAGGTGTAGAGTATAGGTAGAGAGAGATTATTGGGGTGTTGTTAGTTGTAGGGGAGAGGTAGATGAGGAGAAACATAGAGTTATGGGGGCTTAAATTTGGGTGGAGAGAGAGAGAGAGAGAGAGAGAGAGAGCATAACAAAGCCAACTAAGGGGAGGTGATTATAAGTAGGAAGGAGGAGGGGGTTTGTGGGAGAGAAAGAGATAGATATCAGGAGGGTCAAGAGTCCGGGGAGAGGGGGAAGTTAAAGAGAATGGGGTTATATTTTGAGAGTGTGGGGGTTGGGAAAGGGGGACAGAGAGAGAGGGAGAAAGAGAGAAGTGGAATGGGGAATTAGTAGAGAGGGGGGTATTTACAAGTAAAGAGAGAGGTTAGGGTAGAGAGAGAGAGAAGATGGGGGATAGAGGCAAGGGAGGGTAGTGGGGGGGTAAGGATAGGGTCATGAAAAGTAGCGGGTTTGGGTTAGAGAGAGAGAGAGGGAGATAATGGGGGGTTGTTAGCAGTATGGGGGAGGGCAATTATGAGAAACATAGAGAGAGCAGAGTCTTAGGTTTAGAGAGAGAGAGAGAGAGAGAGAGAGAGCGAGATAGAGCCGAGGAGGGAGGGATGTGATAAGGGTAAAGAAGAGGAATGGGCTTGGGGGAGAGAAAGAGATAGAGATCAAGAGAGTTAGGAGAATATCAAAAGGGTTAGTGGGTGGTTAGGAGTAGAGAGAAGATCAGAAGGGTTACAGGTTGGGGGGTAGGGAATTTACATAGAAGGTTATAGTTTTGGAGTGTGGGGGTTGTGTATGTGTGTGTGTGTGAGAGAGAGAGAGAGAGGTAGAGAGAGAGAGAGGTGGTTACGAGCATAGAGAGAGAGTGAGAGAAAGATAATGAGAAAGAATGAGAATATGGGGTGTAAAGGTAGGGGTAAGGGGTGAGGAGTGGGGATTTGGGGGTCATGAGAGAGAGAGAGAGAGGTTTAGGGGTTTGGGGAGTAGAACAAAATTTAAAGAGAAGTTTGGGAATATAGAGGGAGAGAGAGAGAGAGGTGGGGAAGAAGAGAGAGAGAGATGTGGGGAAGGGAGAGAGAGAGAGATATTATTTGTGGGGTGTTAGGGAGTAGGGGAGAGAGAGAGTGGGTGGTATTTTACAGGTAGGTGAAGTAATAGTTTGAGAGAGAGAGAGAGGGAGAGCCCACTTGCGTGGGGGTGATTGGAGGCAGGGGAGGAGTGGTTTTTGGTGGAGAGAAAGGTATAGAGATTTGGAGGTTGAGGGTTTTGGGGAGTACAACATAAAGAGAAGGAGGTTATATTTGAGGAGTTTGGGGTTGGGGAACGAGGAGGGGGGTGGTTATGAGGAGAGAGAGAGAGAGGGTTTTAGGGTGTTGGGGTAGAGAGAAAATTGTGGGTGATTAGAGAGAGAGAGAGAGATCCAATTTAGGGGTGATTAGGGAGGGTTAGGGGTTTGGGGAGGAGTATGGAAGTTAGAAAAAGGGGGGGTAGTTGAGTGGCAGGGTTTGGAGTAGAGTGGAGAGAGAGAGAGAGAGAGATTTTGGGGGGGGGGGGTACAGTGTAGTGGAGGGAGACACAGGTGGGATTTATGGGTAGGTGGAGTAAGAGGTTGAGAGAGAGAGAGCCACTAGTGTGGGGGGTGATTAGAGGTAGGGGTAGTATGGGGTTTTGGGGGAGAGAAAGATATAGAGATTATGAGGGTGAGGGTTTTGGGGAGTATGATAGTTAGAGAGAAGTAGGTTATATTTGAGGAGTGTGGGGGTTGGGTTAGTGGCAGGTGTAGTATGAGGGGGGTGGTTATGAGTAGAGAGCGAGAGAGAGAGAGGGTGGGTGTTAGGGGGTTGGGGGGAGAGAGAAAAGGGTGGTGGTTATCGGTAGGAAGTTTAGGGGAGAGGGAGAAAGAGAGTGTATGGAATTTAGAGAGAAGGAGGTTATTTTTTAGGAGTGTGGGGGTTGGGGGAGAGAGAGGGGGGGGATTTGTGGTAGGCATAGTAGGAGGGGAGTGGTTATGATTACAGAGAGAGGGTGATTGTTAGGGGGTTGGAGAGAGAGAAAATGTAGGGGGTTACAGGTAGGAAATGTAGGGGAGAAGGAGAGAGAGTGGTATAAGGGTTAGTAAGAGTTAAGGAGAAGAAAGAGAAAAAGATTGAAGAGGGAGGTTTATAGTAGGGGTGAAAGTAGGGTGGTGTGTGTGTATGAGAGAGAGAGAGAGAGGCATGGGATGATTAGAGGTAGTGGTTGAGGAGGGAGGTTGGGTGAGAGAAAGAGATAGAGGATTAAGGGGTTGAAGATTTTGGGAGGAGGAGGAGGGAAACTAGACAGAAAGGGGGTTATAGGAGAGAGAGAGAGAGAGAGAGAGAGAGAGAGAGGTAAGGGAGAAGGGTATAATAAGATATAGAGATTGTTGAGGGTAAGGGTTAGAGAGAGCGGGAGTGGTTAGTGGTAGGATTAGGAGAGGTAGAGAGGGGGATGGGGAGAGAGAGGGGATGTGAGGGGTAGAGAGTGAGAGAGAGGGAGAAAGGGTGGGTGTTAAGGGGTTGAAGGAGATCTAAAGGGGTGTCTGTTAGGGTTAGTTGGAGTAGGATAGAGAGAGAATGACAAAGGGTTTTGTGGGGGAAGAGAGAGAGGGGGTGGTAGGGAGTAGAGGAAGAGAGAGATAGAGGTGGGGATATTGGAAGGTGGATGGATAGGGGGATGAGAGAGAGAGGGTGGGTGTTAGGGAGTGAGATGGGAGTAGTAGAGAGAGAGAGAGGGAGGGGAGAAGGGTTATGGATTTAAAGAGAGAGGGGGGGTTGGGGAGTGAGAGGAGGGATTAGTGGTAGAGGTAGAGAGAGGGAGAGAGGGTGGGTTTTAAGGGTTTGGGGGAGGATAAGGGGTTGGGGTTAGCAAGTAGGTGGGGGAGTAAGGTTTAGGGGGAGGATGGGAGAGAGGGGGGGGGGGAGTGGGGCCCTAGTGGTAGGGTTGGGAGTAGGGGGGGATAGACAGGGGTGATGGGTAGGTGGATGAATAGGGAGTTGTGTGTGCATGTGTGTGTGTGTGTGTGTGTGTGTGTGTGAGAGAGAGAGAGAGAGAGAGAGAGAGAGAGAGGGTTGGGAGGAGATAGAGAAAGAGATGAGTGGGGTTGATCAAGGATAGGGGAGGATGCGAGTTGAGGGAGAGAAAGAGAAAGAGATCCAGAGTGTTAGGTGTTTTGGGGGAGAGAGAGAGAGAGAGAGAGAGAGAGAGGGGGGGGGGGGGAGGAGGTCGGTTAGGATATAAAGTGTGGATTAGGGGTAGGAGGAGTAGGAGGGGGTTAGGGAGATAGAGAGGGGGGTTATGAGTAGAGAGAGAGAGAGAGAGAGAGAGAGAGAGAGGAGAGAGAGAGAGAGGAGAGAGAGAGAGATATGAGGAGGTGATTATGGGTAGGGGGAGATAGGGGGTTTGGGGCAGAGAAATAATAGAGATCATATATTTTGGGGGTTTGGGGAAGAGACAGAGAGAGAGAGGGGGGGGCGTGTTGGGGGAGAGAAAGATATAGATACGATGGGGTTAGGGGTTTAGGGAGGAGGAGGGAAATTAGGGAGGAGAATGAGGGTATAGTCGGATATAGATAGATTAAGATATGGGAGGGTGGTTAGTGGTAGGGTGCAGGGGATTATAAGAGACATAGAGATATGGGGGGTAATGGTTTAGAGAGAGAGAGAGAGGTGGGGGGTTGGTTAGTGGTAGGAGTATAAGAGAGATAGGGGATATTAGGGAGAGATATATGGGTTAAGAGTAGAGAGAGAAGGTGGATGTTAATGGGTTTGGGGAGAGAGAAAGGGGTAGGTGGAGGGAAAGGGGGGAGAGAGAGTGAGAGAGGAGGTTAGTAAGGGTTAGGGAGAGAGAGAGAGAGAGAGAGAGAGAGAGAGGAGGAGGGGGTTTAGTGGTAGGGTTGGGAGTAGGAGAGTGAGTGAGAGAGAGAGATAGTGAGATCATTAGGTCGTTAAGGTGTAGGGGGAGAGAGAGAGGGGTGAAAGTTATGGGTAGGTAGAAGAGCATGAGGTTTTGAGAGAGAGAGATAGACCCGAGGGGGGTTGATTATAGGTAGGAGGTAGGAAGGGGGTTGGGGGAGAGAGAGAGATAGATATTGGAAGGATAAGGGTTTGGGAGGAGTAGGGAATTTGGAGAGGAGGGGTTCATGGATTTAAAGAGAGAGGGGTGCATTAGGGAGTGAGAGGAGGATTAGTGGTAGAGGTAGAGAGAGGGAGAGAGGGAGGGTTTTAAGGGTCTGGGGGAGGGATAAAGGGGTTGGGGTTAGCTGTAGGTGGGGGCGTAACGTTCAGGGGGAGGATGGGAGAGAGAGAGGGGGGGGGTGGGGCCTTAGTGGTAGGGTTGGAAGTCAGGGTTTGATGTGTCTATGTGTGTGTGTATGTGTGAGGGAGAGAGAGAGAGAGAGAGAGAGGTTGTTATGGAGCAGGGGGGAGATATATGGGGGTGATGGGTAGGTGGATGAATAGGGAGTTGTGCGTGCATGTGTGTGTGAGAGAGAGCGAGCGAGCAAGAGAGAGAGAGGGTTGGGAGGAGATAGAGAGAGAGATGAGTGGGGGTTGATCAAGGATAGGGGGAGGATGCGGGTTGAGGGAGAGAAAGAGAAAGAGATCAAGAGTGTTAGGTGTTTTGGGAGAGAGAGAGAGAGGAGGCCATTTAGGATACAAAGGGGGGATTAGAGGTTGGGGGAGTAGGAGGGGGTTAGGGATATAGAGAGGGGGGTTACGAGTAGGGAGAGAGATAAAGAGAGAGAGAGGGACATGAGGAGGTGATTACGGGTAGGGGGAGATAGGAGGTTTGGGGTAGAGAAAGTAATAGAGATCATAGATTTTTGGGGTTAGGGGAAGAGAGAGAGAGAGAGGGGTGCGGTCATGTTGGGGGAGAGAAAGATATAGAGACCGATGGGGTTAGGGGTTTGGGGAGGAAGAGGGAAATTAGGGAGAATGAGGGTATAGTGGGAGATAGATAGGGTAAGATATGGGAGGGTGGTTAGTGGTAGGGGGCAGGGAGACTATAAGAGACATAGAGGTATGGGGGTAATGGTTAGAGAAAGAAAGAGAGAGAGAGAGGGAGGTGGGGGGGTTGGTTAGTGGTAGGAGTATAAGAGAGAAAGGGGGTATTAGGGAGAGATAGATGGGTTAAGAGTAGAGAGAGAGGGAGAGAGGGTGGATGTTAAAGGGTTCGGGGAGAGAGAAAGGGGTAGGTGGAGGGAAAGGGGGGAGAGAGAGTGAGAGAGGGGGTTAGTAAGGGTTAGGGGGAGAGAGAGAGAGAGAGAGAGAGAGAGAGAGAGAGAGAGAGGAGGGGGTTTAGTGGTAGGATTGGGAGCAGGAGAGTGAGTGTGAGAGAGATATAGTGAGATCATTGGGTTGTTAAGGTGTAGGGGGAGAGAGAGAGGGGTGAAAGTTACAGGTAGGTAGAGAAGTAGGAGGTTTTGAGAGAGAGAGAGAGAGAGAGAGAGAGAGAGAGAGAGAGAGACCCCCAAGGGGGGATGATTATGGGTAGGAGATAGGAAGGGCATTGGGGGAGAGAAAGAGATAGATATTGGAAGGATAGGGGTTTGGGGAGGAGTAGGGAAGTTGGAGAGGAGGGGCTTATAGTTAAGGAGTGCGGGGGTTGGGAGTGGAGAGAGAGAGAGAGAGAGAGAGTTGGGGGGGTGGTGTGGTGAGAGAGAGATAGGGGGTTAGGGTTAAGGGGAGTAGGAGAGGGGTTATTAAGAAAGAGATGGGGGGTTATGAGTAAAGAGAGAAAGGTTAAAGAGAGAGAGTGAGATGAGGGGGTGATTATGGGTATGGGTAGGAGGTGGTTTGGGGTAGAGAAAGAGATAAAGATCAAGGAGTTTAGGGGTTTGGGGAGGAGGAGTACAATTAGAGAGAAGAAGGGGGGGAGAGAGAGAGAGAGATGATTTTAGGGGTTTTGGGAGGAGGAGGGAAATTAGAGAGAAGGGAGTGTATAGTGTGATATAGAGAGATTAAGATATGGCAGGGTGGTTAGTGGTAAGGGGGAGGGGGATTGTAATAAATAGAGAGAGGGGGGGGGTAAAGGTTAAGGATAGAGAGAGAGAGAGGTGGGGGTATTGGTTAGTGGTAGGAGCATAAGAGAGAGAGGGGGGGTTTGGGAGAGAGTAGGGGGGGGGGTTGGGGCATAGAGAGATAGAGGGAGTGAGGGTGGGTGTTAGGGAGTTGGGGGGGAGAAAAAGGGGTAGTTGGAGTAAGGTAGAGAGAGAATGAGAGAGTGTGTTAGTAAGGGTTAGGGGGATGAGAGAGAGAGAGAGAGAGGAGAGGGGGGTTAGTTGTAGGGGTGGGAGCAGGGGTTGTGTATGTGTGTGTGTGTGTGAGAGAGAGAGAGAGAGAGGGTGTTAGGGAGTAAGGGGAGAGAGGGATGGGTATGGTTTATGGGTAGGTGGAGTAGGGGGTTGAGAGAAAGGGAGAGAGAGAGGGGTATGGTTTATGGGTAGGTGGAGTAGGGGTAGGGAGGAGGAGGGGGTTTGGGAGAAACAAAGAGATAGACATTAGGAGCATTAGGGGTTTGGGGATGAGTGGGGAAGTTAGGGAGAAGGGGGGTATAATTGATTAGTGGGGGTATAGTTAAGAGTTATATGGTTTTGGACTTAAGGTTCATAATAGTTACAGTGAGTAAGAGTGAGGTTATAAAATTTAGGTGTTACTTGTGTTAAGATTAAATATTAAGGGACATAAGGCTTACAAAGGTTTAAATTTTCAAGGGTTTAGGACTTATAAAATTTAAAATTATGAGGATTTATAAGTGATATGTTATAAAAGTTAATGGTTACAAGTTATATGGGTTGGATGATATAATGGCTAAAGTAGCTAAGGTTTAGAGGGGTTATGTGTGATAGGGGTTAAAGTAGATAATGGTTATAAAATAAAAATGTTATAATAAGGTATAAGTATATGGTATAATTACTTAGGAAATAGATGCTAGCTCCTAGGTTGCATGAGTAGAGTGTAAACAAAGGGGGGTCCCTCGTTAGACCACTTTAAAAACCTTGTGTAGACATGGTCGACCACCCAACTTGGGGCGTACTGGGAGGGCTTCTCTGGGAGTTACCTCCCTCCACCTATTACTAGCGCAATGGCGTCCCAGTTTCCAGTTACAACAAAAGGCACATGTGTCAAGATGCCGAGTTAGAAAATTGTTTCCAGGCAATTTCCCAAAATGGTCCTTTGAAAACACTCTACACAAGACTTTCAATAGAAATCCTACGGCCAACATTCTAAGAAAAATGTATACAATTTAATATCCATAAAAAATAAAGATTTTCTACAATCTTATTCTCATTTAAATATTCCAATTAAAACATATCACTACATTAAAAGTAAACAAGATTATAATAATGAGTATTACAAAACACTAAACTATTTCAACATCTACAACAAAGTAAACCAATTTCAATGAGATAATTACTACTATTTTGCAAATTTAATGAAAAAAATTAATACCATATCATATCATAAAATATAATCAAAATTAATTACCAATATTTTACAAACTCAATTACTTACACTAATTTTTTTTACTAACATAAAACAAACTTAATTAATAACAATTATGTTATTTCTAATCCTACATGCTAATTACCAAAAAAAAGTTATATCTCATAAAACTCTACAAGCTGAAACAATATAAAAAATTAAATAATCATTTGAAAGTAAAGAGTTATAAAAATTTCACCATGCTATACAAGTAAAAACAAAGTCTAATAAAAAAAATCAAGTTGTCTTTATCGATCATTTTTAATAAAATAAAAATCACTAATTTAAGTGATTGAGAATTAGTTGAGGCCGTTTTTACCTGAAAATGTATTTTGCTGACAGTGGGGATGGTGACCTGTACTACCATGATAACGACTAATCTGTTCGCAGTGGTCATTTTGACAGCTGGGGGGAGGGACAGGTTGAACACACGATGCGGGAATCGGGGAAATCGGGAGTTATCGCGTTCGTTACCAACGAGTTTTTCGTGCCTTAAACAAGAGAGTTGACCAATTTTTATCATGTTTTTCGTGCCTTAAACGAGTTGACCATCAAGCAAATAGAGTTTTACGAATCACAATGGGGATTCGTAAAACATAATTAAACTATTTTTTGAAATAGAAACTGGAATAACTTTTCTAAATGAAAATCTATGTTATCCGAAACTTAAATAATCGAAATTAAGATTTCAACAGATGATAATGTATTTTCTGTACACTAAATTCCATCCAAAAGCCCTCTCTGAAAATGGAGCCATACTCGTCTGGAACCACTGGGCTTCCTAGGGGTGTTATGTTAACCCATAAGACCTTGGTTTCCACTAATAATTACCTACATCATAACAATGTGGTTCTCTCCCTGTTACCTCTGTTTCATACTATGAACTGCGATGGTGATTATGCAGAAATTCAACATAGGCGTTCTGCTCAACCTTAGTCAAAAGCATAGGATCAATGTGTCTCCCTTGGTGCCTCCAGCATTTTCAGAGAGGTTCTCCCATGCTGGATCATGAAGCAGAAACGAGGTTAAGAGATGGACTCCCAAAGGCCACATGTTGGATTGTGTGTTTACTTCGTAAATTATTTTTTAGCTGGTTGAAATGCCTGAAAATGTTATATGCCTTGTTCTTCTATTTCCAGACGTTTTATTTGGTTATTTACCAACACTTTTCCAAAACCTCCGGGAAAAATAAGCCCTATATGAATCCGCTATCAGTTTTCCAATGCTTTTCTCAGCTCTTACGTTCTATTATGATTATTATGCAAGCCTATGGCATGACTGAAGCCCAGGTGGAAAGCCCAACTCGTGTGGAACAGTTGTCCCAAAAGCTCGAATGGAGATCATTGATCTGGAAACCGGGCTGTCTTTCCCTTATAATCAAAAGGGAGAAATCTGCAATATATTATGAAAGGTGAACCAATTTTTTGTTGGCTTTCTCCATGCTTAGCTCAGTAATATATTGTTCATTATTGTTCAGTAATAATGATCCCGACAGGTTATCTAAATGATCCCGAGGCCATATAGTTTAGCCAAAATAATCGACAAAGAACGGTGGCTACATACTGGTGATGTTGGTTTTATAGACAGTAACGAAGAGCTTTTCATAGTTGATGGAGTCAAATAACTTATCAAATACAAGGGATTGATAACAGAGGTTAACCCGAATTCTGAAAGGCGTTGAGTGATGAGTCGAGAAGATTTTGACGGATGGACAAAATGCAATCCATGGAAAAAAAACGTCAAAATGAACAAATTTCCTTCATAACAAATTTCCATGAAAAACACACGCTATAAGGCACTTACATCGAAATAATCTACCAAATTCTAGTAATGCATGCATTTTCTTGATATATGTATTTTCTTCTACATTTGTAAGATCTATACGGATTTCTTTCCTTTCTTTCATTCATAGTATAGGCGCCCGAGCCTCTTGATCTCCTCCTCGTCGTTACTTTTACTCTTCACAAGCACCACCCTGCCAACTAAATTCTCCCCTGGGATTTTGCAAAGAAATTCTCCCCTGCTTCTCAAGACAAGGATATCGAAAAATGGCATCGTGATAATGGCACAGACACTCAGATCCGTGGGGTCCAGCGTGTTAGAGGAGTGTATAACGGATACCAACTTGCAAGCCTCTCCTCTCCCCTGTGCGGCGCAATGGAGGAAATAGAAGACAATTTGAAGCAGAGAATTGGAATTCTAACAACAGAGTCCGCCGGAGTGTATAACGGATACCAACTTGCAAGCCTCTCCCCTGTGCGGCTCGTGTTCGTGGCTCGAGTCTCCTGCCATAATGTCCATTCCCATTCTCCCAAAGTCATGGGAATTAACGGGGAATTAACGGGGAAGTAAGCAGATGGCCTGAGCATTGCAGGGAAATTCATAGGCGTAGCGCTGGCTGATGGACTTAGCAGAAAACGAAGCAGTGGATCGTTGGCGTGTCTACAACAAATCTGAAAGCCAAGCCAACAACAATAACAGTCGTTTTCAACGGTTGAATTCCATTAAAAGAAGTTTGCTTTTTGGATCATTGGCTTTCTGCATGCATCGACTGACTGCACCGCTTTTGTAATTACTACATGTTGAAAAACAAAAGCTAAGTTTCCTAAATTGGAAAAAGCTAAGATTCTTGCTTTGTACTAAATATAGATAAATATAGATTTTGGCTTTAGGGCATTTCGCTTTCTAAATTTAGCGAGGTAACAAAACAACTCACAGCTTTTCTAATTTCTAAATTTAATAAAGAGAAAACAACTCACAACTTTTTTTTTGTAACAATCAAGCGAATTGTGGAGTCTATGGATGAAGCTGTGTGCTCAACGTCCAAGGATTATAGACATGAAGATCTGGGAGGTGGAGTCTCATGAAGAAAACCAATCTTTTAACTCTGGAAATCTCAAAAACCAGCTTCTGAGAACTATCTAAAAACCAATTAATTATAACCAAGTACATCAAACGTTTGAAAATTCTTCCATTACAAAACAAAACGTTTGAAAATCCTTATTATTCTTTTTTTTTCTTGTCATTAGTTTACATTAAGCTTGTTGCTAATTTGAAGACAATCCAGTAATTTATGTTTTTATTTTTTCATAAAGGGTGAAAGTAAAAACAATTAGTCCAAATGATTTTTTGATAATGCTTTACTACTTAGTTTAATTTAGATTGTGTGAAAATTAACTATAACTTTGTATATTCAAAATTTATTTTTCATATATATGATTATAAAAAAGATGTTCAATATTAATATGTTAAATACTATTATTATTTATGAAATTATTAAATTTTGATGATAGAATGTTATTTAAAAAAATGTTTATTATTATTTAAGATTTTGAATTACACATGTAAATTAGAAATATTTAAGGATAATTATTTGAATATTAAGAAATAATATTGAACATACTAAATATAGTTGAAACAACAAAATAAAATGAATAATGACATTATAAAATATGGAAGAATTAAAAGGATTGATAAAGTTAGATGAATAAGTATTTGAGAAAGAAATTAGTGAAAATAAAAGATAAAAATATTAAAATAATGAAGAGAAATGAAGGACTAGACAATAAAGTGGTAGAGTTTATGCTCAAGTAAATAAAATGGGAATAAATTATAGAAAAATAAATAAATTAATAAATTAATAATTAAATATTAACGGAGAGAGTTAAGCTTACTGTATTGAGAATTATGGTGAGGGGAGGAAAAGGAAAAACAATGGAATTGTTAGTAAATTAAATAAGTATGAAAAGGTTATTTCAAATTTAAGAATAATAATAAGATCAAGAATACAACAATTCATTTATCATTTCCATGGAGCTATAACGTGGAAAGAAGGATTTATAAAAGATGTGATTCTAGAATTATTTGTTATGTAATGAAACAAATATTTTTTATTTTTTATTTTTACATTGTTAAAGGCTTGGATATGAAATAAAGTGTTGTAGTTTATGCCAATTGAGTGTAGATCGGGTGGTTGGGAGGAACGTTGTTATCCTCCCCACCCGGGTTCAAATCTTGCTTTGTGACATTTGCTCCTTGGGAGCGGACTTTCTATGAAGAAATGGTGTGTAAGTACATATGGATATAAATGTTATGTTTATTTTTTTTATTTTTAGTTTAAAAATAATAATGAAAATTTGCAATATGAAATATAGATTATACCAATAATGTGAAAAGATGGCAGTAAGACAATTGTGATTTCACATATAAAGATCCTATGTAGAAAGAATTCAAACATTTGTAAAGAATCAAACTCTTATTCACATTGCATCTTAGGGTAGGAAGAGTTAGTTATAAAATTGATGTAGATTGAAACCTACAATGCAATTGAGATACATAAAAAATGAATAGATATGATAATAACTTGGTTCACCCCATGTGATCTTCTTTTGTATCTTAGATGTTAAATGTAATTCATCCACCCCTAGTCACACAAATTCTATTAGCTTTGCATGTTGTATGTATAGAAAACATTTTTCTTTACCAATGTTATGCACAATATCATTAACACACCATGTGAAGAATCATTGTATCATCAATATATCTACATTATTTATATGCTACATGGAAATCATATGCATAATGACATCTAGAGTCTAGCATCATTAGGTAAATATAAAGCAACTTTAACTCTAGATAAATCATATTTAAAGTTTCTTCTTACAATATCTAGAATTTAAAATATGGTTTAGGGAATAGAAAAAAACTGAAATTTGATAGAGAGGGAGGAAACGTACCCAATAGTGTAGGGTAATTCCATTATGAAGAATAGTGTAGGTTAATTCCATTATGAATACAAGTGATGATATATAAAATAATGTAAAGATGCTATTAAAGAATAATTGAGAATTGTGAAAATAATGACAAATAATATATATATTATCACAGTAGGGCTTTGAGTTATAATAAATTTATTTGGAGTTGGAAATTTAGTAATTATGCAGAGGATCTAAATTCCTTTATACATGACTTTTATTTTTATCAATTCCGTAGCATTTCAATCATTATAAACACATGGAAACAATGTTGAGACTTTCCTTAAATATTATGAATGAACATAACTTCAAGACGAAGTTTAATGAAGGGTGGGTGTATGTAATGCCCCACATTTGGCATTGTGTGGCTAGAACTATATTATCATTTGTCCTAATGTTATTCTCTTACCTTGTATTTAGACAAGCTAGACTAATGACACTTGATATGTGGATATATGGACATGTTTATGTATCGTGGAATATTATTTTTATGGTTATATGTTTGTGATGATGATAAATGTGTGATTTCATTAAACATGAAAAGTAAGAAGTGGAAATTTGGTACATGGATACCAACTCAAAACTATGTTGTAAATGTACAATAGATGTGATGCATGGTATAAATAAACATATAGTTCGAGGTGTGAAATTCGTTATATATATGCATGAACATGGGTTAATGTTGAATCAACCTATAGGATGATGAGCTATGTATAGCCAAATTAGTTTAGTGATGAGGTAAATTGGATGTCATAGACATTGTGAAAGTAATGTGTATTATATGTATTCTTATGATTTCAAATGTTGTTACGATCTATGGGTAAGTGTGGTTTTGGGAGGATGTGTAGCTTTCCTATAATGGCCGTTTGATGATGTGACTACAGGAACAATAATTGCACAGTATGGATCAGTATTGGGTGTTGAACCTAGTTCTATGAGATAGGATGGAGGTACTTCCCACCGTTTGTCCTCTGAAACCTAGATTCGTGGGAGGGTTGTGCTAAGGCATGCTCCTCAAGGTGTCTGATGATGACTAGCCATTGCTGGCTGGGGAAGCTTAATGGTTGATGTGATCGAAAAATCCACTTACAGGTTTATTTTGGGTTAGGTCAATATAGTTTATGCTCCACAATATTCCAATAGCAGAAAGGATAATATTACTCTATAATTGGCCCCTTATTTACCCATATTTACATTTAATAGACCACAAATTACCACTAATTAACCATAATTTGTCCATAATTACCCATAATTAACCCCTAATGTTACTTCTACCCCATGAAAATTTTCATTTACCCCACTCGATTTAGATCCCCAAGTTGTGTACTCACATGTATTACAAAAATTATATCCTTAATCCTTACTTCTTGGCCTTAAACCACAGTTCATAAGCTAATACCCATTCCTCATTCTATAAATCTCAAAATAGTACCCATATACCACTCATAGAAAAATCATTTTCTCTATAGGGATGCACGGTGGATGAAGCCCCATGCATGAACTATGATCCATAAAAGAAACAAATAGGACCTAAGACCTACAACTTTGACCCGAGACCATGGATTATCCCTTGAATACCAAACTTAGTTGGCTAGACCTCAAAATGGTGGCTTTATACCACTTTTATGTAACATGATTCCCTCAATAGGTTTTATGTTCTGGTTGAAGGACCTATATATGGTTCATTGGCCTTGGAATAAATAGTTATAGCTTAATTTCCATCATGTATATTGATTATTCACCAACCCTTAAAAGGGTTCTGATATATGTTTAAGACAAAAAAATATTCCTTCGTAGGGAATATGTGTTGTTATAGGGCCTTACACATGTTGCGTGAACCCCCAAAGAAAATATTAGGGCCTATTCCCTATATTTTGGCCCTAAACCATGCTGTAGTTCTTGATTCCCATATTTGGTACATTAAGATTTCAAGTTGCACACATATATCTCTCTCAGGTAAAATTTTGGGTCCATGTGGTGGTAAGATGCCCTATGCATGACCCTTGAGTCACATAATTGATATTTATGTAATAAGATTCTATATGTGTCCCTACGCCATGGTTTAAGCCTCAATAATTATTTACTATGTAATAATAATTGGAATTATTCCCTTATTACACTCATAGGTGAAATATTCCTTGTAAAGGAATTATGTACAGTCTATAGCCCCACACATAGAACATGATTCTCATAGGAAATAGTTATGGAATAAGACCCTAGTTTTCATCACCACACCAGTCTTAATCCTTAATTTCAATCATTAGTTTATGAAACCTTTAAATATTTACCATATAAGGCTCACATTTGAAATATTCCCTCTTTGGGGTATGTGGTATGGCCTAAGTCCATTCACAAATCCAATGATCCCTAGAATAGGAATTTTGGGACCAAGGCAATAGATTCAAACCTCGGAACATGGATAAGTACTTGGAATCAATATATGGTATGTCAAAACTCAAAATCCTTAACATATACCATTCTTATGAAAACACCATTACAACCATTCAACCTTTTAGAAATGGTATAGTCTTGTGGCACTCTCACTGAGACTTTCTCTAAGGAAAATTCAAGGGATTTAAGGGTATTTTTTTTAAATCATCCCCAAAAGTCATGAAAAAAGAAATTTGGGATGTCTATTTTTACAATCTACCTCCAAAACCTCAATTCTCATTAGTTTGAGGAGTAGTTTTCAAAGCATTGAACCTAAATCTATTTCTAGCAGAGGTTGTTTGAAAATTTCACGTAAAGTCATGAGAATTGGATTTTTGAAGGTGGCTTGCAAAATATGCCTTTAAAAGTCAAAGTAATTGAAGTTTGGAGGCGTTTTTTGAAAAATATCCTAATTCATATGATGTGAGTTTTTGGAGGCATTTTTTCAAACCACCTCCAAAACATCAATTTTCATGAATTTTAGATGTGGTGTTAAAAAAAATCCCACAAAATACTCTAACACTTCAATTACAAAGACTTTTAGGGACACATTTCAAAATATTTCCCCTTTTTGAATCCCTCCATAAAATTCATGATAATTGAATCCCTAATTACCCCATTAAATCTTTTTTATACCCTATTCATCATTATTTTCCTATTAGTTATCCTCAATTAACCCCTACGTGACCCCTAATTACCCCAAAGTGACCATTACTTACCACTAACTAAATCTTGACCACTCCATACTTTAGCCTAAATGACCCACAATTACCTCTAATTGACCACTAATTAACCTTATATAATATTTAAGTATGACTAATTAACTCCTAATTAGCCATAACTGACCTCTAATTACCATAAATTACCCCAAATTAACCTCTAATTACCCCATAGTTGACCCTAATTTCTCCTAATTAAACTCTAATTAACCTATAAGTGACCCTTTATTAAACCCTCATTACCACTAATTACCCGTAGATGACCCCTAATTACCCCTCATTGACCATAAATTACCACTAAATTAACATTAATGAACCCCTAATTACCCCTGAATGATCCATGATTAGGGATAATAGAGATATAGCTTCACCTTTGACCCATGAACCATTGCCTCTGCACCGCTTGATTTAGGTCCCGAATCCATGTGTTTACATGTTACACAAATTGGATCCTAATGCCTTAATTGTTGGTCTCAAACCATGGTTTTGACCCTAATATGAATCCCTCATATTATAAACATTAATATGGTACCCATATACCACTCATAGAAAAATAATTCCCTCTATAAGGTCTTTATGGTGGGTGAGGCCCCATGCACAACCCATGATCCATAAAAGTAACAAATAGGGCCTAATACCTATGGTTTTGACCCAAAATCATAATATAGTCCTTTCCATGGATATTTAGTCGACCAAACCTCAATATGGTTCATTTATACCACTTCCATGGAAAATAATATTTTTGTAGGTTCTATGTGGTGGTTCAAGGCCCTGCACATGGTGGATGAGCCTTGCAATTAATAGGTGTAGCTAAATTTCCTAGTTTTTTGACATGAACAATGGTTATAGGGCCTTATATCCCATTCCTCATGCACCAAACCTTGGAAGGGATCCCATTTGCTTTTGATAAGAAAATGATTCCTATAGTGGGACTTTATGGCATTATAGGGCCTTGCACATGGTGCATGATTCCTAAACAAAAATAGGGATTAGTAAGTATTGTTTGGCCCTAAACATTGATTTAGACCCCTATTCCCATACCTAATACATTAATCCTTATATTTATGCAATTACCTCTCTTAGTTAATTTTTTGAGCATATCTGGTGGTTAAATGCAGTATTCATGACCTATGAGTCATTAAATTAATAATTATGTAAGTTAAGATGCTAACTTTTGTTTCTAGGCCATGGTTTAGGGACTAATAACAATCTATTAGGTGAAAACATTTTAAATTATTCCCTTATTACACTCATAGGTGAAATATTCACTTTAAAAGGATTGTGTGCAATCTTTGCAAATGGCACGTGATACTTATAAGAAATATTTAATTTCCCACTACTTGACAAATAATTACTCCTAAATGACCCCAAGTTACATCCCTTAGACTACAACACAAACTTAAACTATATAATATTTGGCCTATGAGTGGGCTATGGTGGTCATTTTTAGTTTTGACACATTATATCCTATATGTGATATTATATGGTCATCACTTCAATGATTAGTGTACTAGGGGTGATTCTCAATGCCTATACCATCATATAGGACCAAATCAAGGTCTTATATCATAACAATTGGATTTAGATATAATGGTCCATGTATGGGGCCAAGTACCACCACATAGGTCCTCCATAGGGAATGATTCTCATGCAAGTGGGATATGGTGGAAATTTTGAGTTTTAGAACATAAAGGATGATTCTTGGTTCCTAGGTCATGATTTGATACCAAAGTCCATGGTCTCAGATCATAACACTTTTCTACAGGGATCATGAGCTACAAATGGAGCCTTAAGCCACCACACAAGACCTACAAACATAATATTTGTTATGTGAGAACGATATGGTGGTCATTTCAAGTTTTGCATAATACCCCATATTTTAACGATCAACAATTAAAACATTAACGTGACTCATTTGAGCAATTCATTTACTTCTTATATGTAGACATTTGCTAGAATAATTAAGATTTCTAGAAAGAGAACTTTTAAATGTGCCTACATGTGTATAGGACATGACTTCTATCATTTTGAATTGTTAATTAGGATGAACATGTGACTTCATTTGATTATGCATATTGGATGTGAAATGTGGTACCTAGATATCGGTTTAATTTATACACTAACTATATAACAAATGTAATGCGGTGAAAAAGAACATACATGGTTATTTAAATATCATTTTGTGAAATATCTTATCACTTGAAATAGTTAGATTTTTTTATACCTGAGTGAGATTATATACAAATGGATCGATTATGGTATAGTTGAATTCCTGGTTTGAGGGTAACTTGGATGCAATAGAAATTATGGAGAGAGTTGTGTACTATATGTTGTGCTTATGATGAAAATTACGATTTTTAACAATAATATGATTTGTGAATAAGTGTGGTTTTGACAAGATGCATGACTTTCCCAAAGTGGTTATTCAATGACGTGGTCCTTTGAAAAAAAAATTCTCAATATGGTTGGGACTTAACTTTAGGGTGTAGACCCTAGTTCTATTAGGAGGGGTGGAGGTATTTCCCACCATGTATCCTACGAAACTTGGAGTTGTGGGAGGGTAGTGGTGGACACCCTCCCCAAGGAGTGCAATGATGATTTTCAATTTACTTCTAGGGAAGTTAGGTCAATATAGTCAACGCTTCCTTCGGTGGTGTCTATGTGTGGTTAGGTCAGTATAGCCGACACTAAAACATATTCTAGAAGATAAAGGATAGGATGGGATCAAAATTAAGTTAGAGAGGCTGGGTGATTCTATGTTAGATGTTGGTTCGACTTGGGAAGTAGTAGTGTATTTTTATTTTCTTGCTAAATTCCTACGATGTAAAGGATGCATGTTTGCTTCTATTTATTAATCTTGATGTGATGATTAGTTAATGTTGAATAATTGTGATTGGTGGTTAAATATTATGAGTGATGATTTGTTGTAAATATTATTAGTAGGAAAAGATGAATGATGCATTGTGAGTATTCTTTTGCATGTTTGATTGAGGAACACACACACACACACACACACACACTATGCATTAACAACAATTATTCCTAACTATTAGTACCCACGTATGGTATGTATACATTGTCCATGTATACACACCTTAGAAAAGTACGCTAGTATGATGAAGTACTTATATAAAAAGGTTAAAGACTACTTTGTTGGGGGTTAATTAAAAGTGTTCAAGTAGTTCTTAGAATCAGGATTGCTTGGTTTGTTGTAATTCAATATTAGTGTGTGATGTAAATTGATTATGGGAAGAATTATTATATTAATATTTAATAAATTGTTGATCATAGGTATGTATATGTATATTGTGGTTAGATATATCCACCTAGATATATTATAGGTATATATGAAAATAGACATATGCTTAATACAATATATTAAGTATAATATCCATTCAAAGGGATATCATTGTCAGGATGTAATTGTTAGAAATCAAAATATATTTTTCATAGAGTGACTAAGGGTATCATGGCATTTTATTATTATTTAATTCCATTATTTTAGGTTGATATTAATAGATGGAGACTGTGATTAATGTTCTTGTACCTAAAAAATTATTTGTAATCCTTTAGTATGATTTAATTCTCAAGGATATGTATTACTATGTGTAAGTCAGTTAATTGAGTGAATTGATTTTATTGAGTCCATTTGTTTATTATTATTTATTTCTCTTGGAGTGTGTGCCAACATTTGGTTGAGGAAAATTTAATTTGATAGGGAGGATGAATTTGTGTGCAAGAAAATAAGAGAATAAAGGAAAGGAAATATGAGAGAGTGGGGTTTCTTCTTCTTCGCTTGGTTGTTTGTAGGATGGGAAGAAAGGTGTTGTGGGAAACCCCATAATGTCATGGAGCTTGGAAGCCCTGGTAAGAAGATAAATATGTATACCGTTTTGGGAGATCTTGAGGATACCATTTGAGGAATGTTGTTCATGGAACCATGGGCATGGAGTGACAGTAAAGTGAATGGTTTTCCTAGAGCTAGGGAACTAGCTAGGCCCCTAGTTGGCTGGGAGTAAAAATTTTGGCCCCACTTTGGGCAAGTTGAGAAAGATCATTCAAAGGATAACTCAAAGAAAACCTCATTGCAATTAATTTTGTCACTAATAGAGGTATTTTCTTTATTACTTAATTATGTTTCTAAAGGTAGATTCCGTTGTTGAATTGTGTTATTAATGAATTGGGTAATTTTTAGTTCAAATTGAGATTGTCATGTTATGAGGTTAGCTTAGTTGAATTGCAGCATAGCTAAATTTATATATAAGGGTTCTCATGTGTAAGTTATTTAATTGTTGTTTCGATATAATTGCAAAATAAAAAGATGATAGTTTAACCTTGTAATTATTGTTATTGCTAACAAATTTAAAGATTATTTATCCTACAATTTATTTGTTGAATTAGATGGAAACAAATAAAAAACAAGATCTAGTATATTATTTTAAACAACTAGAAACTTGCAATGATCAGACCTTGGATGTTTCTACAGTTTGTCACACCACTTATGGTGCTTAAAACCTTGGGCATTGTTTATTGTCAAAGGAGAAATTTATAGTACAAAAAATTTACTTCTTTGGATCATGGGCCATGCCTAGGGACACATACCATAACATAGGCCCTCCATAGGGAATATTTGTCTTGGAAGAAATATATGGTGGAAATTTTGATCTTTGTAACACCAAGGATGGTTCTTATGGTCGACACCATGGTACATGTCTAAATGCATGGTATAAGGCCATACCAATTGCCTCTTGGGTTCATGGTTCACATAGGGTAGTCAAGATCACAGCAAAGGCTTACACAAAGAATCTTTATCCTACATGTGAGATATATTACCATCTTGAGGAGGGGTGAATTAGATATGGTTGTTGAGGCCCATTCCTTGGTGTAATTATATTGTTGAGCTCTCATGCCATGTATGGGTCCCCAAACTACAACATAATCCCTATATAGGGAATCTTGGCCTACAAGTGGTATATGGTGGTAATATTGAGGTATGGCATACTAAGGAAGTATTCCAATACCCAAGCCATGTTTTTGGTCCATTTGTATCAATTTATCATGGTCCATGTGTCATGTCATGAACCACTCTAGAGTTCCTTCTAGGGATTCTTTGTTTTGCGAGTGGGATTGGTGATCATTTTGATATTTAGACTAATTTGGATGTATGTCGATGCTAAGGCCATGTTTTTATGCACCATCAAGCCATCAAACATGCGTTAAAAGTGGAATATTTGGTTCACAAGTTCAATATGATGGTATTTTCAAGGTTTGTCGCACTAGGCATAGTTGTCATGGATATCGGTGTCGGTTGGGTCCTTGGTATAAGTATTTTGAGTGTGAAAATGGTATTGTAAACTATAATAATTATGCCAATGAAGACATATGATAGAATATGCTTATCAAAATCTTCAATGAAGATAGTGAATATTTCTATATTCCACTTGCAACTAGAGAAAGAAATACATTTTTTTATCTTTAGGGCCATCATGTTCCTTTGTGTGCTCTGGGTAGTGTATAGGCCTACATTACCAATACAACTAAATTTCCAAATACCAACATTAAGGGCTACCAACTCACTAGTATTATTGCAAAATTTTCTAATACTCAACATATGTTAGATGGAATAACGAGTTTATTATCACACAAAAATAACCTACTTCAATTATACACAAAAAATATTCATGCTTGCACCATCAAACCACAACCTTTAAAACCCTGTAGGTATCCATTAAGTGCTTAGGATCCATGTGTTAGAAATAATACTTTTTTTGGCATATAACACTTTGATTTTAAAGAATGGGAACAAATTTTTGTCTCTCTATGCATGTGCAAGTCTATATGTGCATTTTACAACATTCAAGCATGTAATGATTAATTTTTTTATTTTTAGGCATGTAATGATTAAGAACCCCAAACCATGTAAACTAGATAGATAAATTCAATATGTTTGTCCATTAATACTAAAATCAGTGTTTACTTCAGAAAGTGGGCTTGGTTTGGGGTGAAATTTCTCTATTTATTGTGATATCATCCTTCCTCTCTCCAATATTAATCATTGATCATGTTGGTGCCATGAGTTTTGGACCTACACCTAAACATTCAATAATCCAAAAGATGGCTTTTGGGTTCAAGTTCATTGCTTGGTGTTTAACCATATACAATGCACATGCTAGTTATATTCTTATTGTGCATATTTCAAGTTAAACTATTAAGAGAAAGTATGAACATATAAATTCTTAAAATGTATGATATGATTAGGAATATAGAAATAGGTTTAATGTTAGTAGTCGGTGCAACATGTGTATGTGTATTAGATTCATAGTAATCCTTTCATGTCATATGTAGTGGATATTCAAATATTTTTAATCCTAATAATGGTTCTCATGGCCCTAGGCATGGTATGAGGGATAAATTTAGGTCCAAATTCCATAAAAATTGCCTATGGGGTTTATGAGCCATGTATAGTAACATATACCACCACATAAGGTATTTACACAAATATTTATCCTACATGTGATATATTGTCACCATTTCAAGAAGGGTACATTGGACATGGTTCTTGAGTCCCATGCCATGATTATAACTCCAAATTCAGTGTCATAAGTGTTAAAAGTGTCCTATGGCACTCATGGACATAGAATACATCCAAAGATAGGGTTTTCAACGATAAAACTTTTCTTTACAATTAGGCATGGGCCATATATGGGATCCATTTCTCATGTCGTGAATGGAGAATATCTAGTATGTGAGGCAGATAAGGTGGCAATTTCAATGTTTGGAACAATAAGGATGGTTTTTATGGATATCGATGGTGTAGGGGAAAAACCAACATCTTAGGACATGATATTTGTCTTTGCAAGTCATGGGCCTTATGTGGGTCCCCAAGTAATCATACATGCCTTGAATATAGAGTCTTTAGATCATGATTTCCCTATGGTATTTATTTTAAAGCTTGGTGCACTAGGTATGGTTCTTGAGGATATAACACACTATTGGTGTTCAAAACCAAACATATACTTTACATTCTACTTTATAGGTGAAGGGTTAATATGGATCTATGCTAGTGGAATCTCTCTTATCTTCAACCTTATTGAGGATTCATTATTTTTTCTCCTAAAAGATAACAGAATAAATATAGAATCATCCCTTCTCTAAAAACTCATCACAATATATCAACACAAAATATCATGTCACCTTAGTGCCACCAATAATGCCTTATAACTTGGTTTTTGGTAATCTTACCCTCAATTTGAAAAGAAAAATATAGGGGATTGAACATTGAGTAGTTTATCACTTTGATACTCATTGGTAATTTTAAATTGTTAGGGTAAAAGTTGGAATTTTCCTTTATCTTTAATTTCTATCATTTTATTTAAAATTTTAACATTATTATTACTTGTTTTAGGATATCTGAGACCGGTTCCAACCTCATCGTAATTCAAATGGAGACATTATAATTTCATATCCGATTAAGAACTCAAGAGACTTAACGGTTTTCAAGATTTTAGGATTGACACAATTACAATGATTCCACTAGATTCTATCATGTATGAGGGTATGGCATTGGCATTTAATCAAGAGAAACAAGCCCTCTATGTAACCTGATGTTGGTGGTGCTAATTTTTGAACTCCTCTGTCATGGACATAGTAAATACTAAAAATGTGCCCTTCACTCAAGTGAAATCATCGCTTATTAGCCATGTTATTTTAATTCTTGGATTAGGGAGTTCCACCATGATTGGAGGGTGTTGATTAATGCTCTTGGAATATCAATGTAGAGTACAAGGCTAGATGAGGAGGTAGAGGGTGCTACTAATTATGAGCATCACCATATAAGAATTCAATTTTATGGTATCTATTTATTTATTATAGTGTGATGTTTTTTGGACTGTAAAGGCCATTTAGAATCTCGATTCCATGTAATTCCCATTTCATTAAATCTGGATTTAGTCAATAGAAACTAGTCTAAAAAAGTGCAAAATCATGCTTTCTAAAGCCAAAAGACAACCTTTCTGAAGTGCAAAATCAAGTTCAAAAAGTGCAAAATCAAGTTTAAAAAGTGCAAAATCCACTTCGAAAAGTGCAATTTCCAATTCCAAAAGTGTGATTTTCGAATTGTTTTCAACCCCAAAAGTGCAATTATTGATTTCAAAACAGTATTTTTTATTTGAAAAGGACATTTTTCTATTCAAAAAGTGTGATTTTGACTCAAAATGTGTGATTTTGACTCAAAATGTGTGATTTTGATTGAAAATGTGTGGTTTTAAAATTAAAAATGTGCCCTTTACTCAAGTGAAATCATCACTTATTAGGCATGCTATTTTAATTCTTGGATTATAGAGTCCCACCATAATAGAAGGGTGTTGATTGATGTTCTTGGAAGATCGATGTAGAGGCCAAGGCTAGATGACGAGGTAGAGGGTGCTACTAATTATGAGCATCACAATATAATAATTCACTTGTATGGTATCTAATTATTTTTTATAGCATGATTTTTTTTGGACTATAGAGGACATTTAGAATATCAATGTCATGTAATTGTTCAAAAAGTGCAAAATCTAGTTTGAAAAGTGCAATTTCCAATTCCAAAAGTGTTATTTTCAAATTGCTTTCAACATCAAAAGTGCAATTATTGATTCGAAAAGTGTAATTTTTATTTGAAAAGGGCGTTTTTCGATTCAAAAAGTGTGATTTTGATTTAAAATGTATAATTTTTTTTATTGAAAATGTGTGGTTTTTAAATAAAAAGTGCGATTTTCGATTCCAAAAGTGAAAGTTAAAATTATAGAAGCATGATTCTTGATTCTAATAGATACCAACTTAAAATTTTGCACATTTAAATAAGGATTCCAAATAAGTTGATTTTATTGTTTTATCTCAAATATTACTTGCATTTGAACAATGCACAATTAAAATGTTAATTTATTATCCATATATTTACATATTATACACCATTGTTAATGCAATGTACGGTCAATGAAATGAGTGTCATCATGACATGTTTTGAATTATTTTGTTGCATATATTCAATGTTGATATATTTACCAATGTCCAACATAGTAATATTATGCCTTGATATAAAAAAATAAAATAAACTCTTGTTAGTTTTTATTTAAACAATTTAAATACAACTCTTTAACACTCTTTTGATATTCATATAGACTATCTAGGAGACAATGTTTTTGAAAATTTCTACACCTTAATTGGAAATACAACAACTTATTCAATATTGTGGAATATCTATACACAAGTTGCCCAAATCTAATCAAGTCAAAAAGATAGAATTTGAAACCCATTTTTTTTAAGTGAAAGCATTAGTTATTAATAGAAATCATCCAATCTATTCAATGTATACTCTTTCAAAAGATAAACTTAGCAACAAAATTAAAACAATTTATAGGAAGAAAGTAAATTTAAAATCATATCGATTACCCTATATATAAAAATTGACATTTACAAACACATTCATACAACATGATTGAATATGGAGATATTAAAAAAAGATAAAAATTCAACTTGCAACCAAGATTCAACATACGAGCGATTGATATTCATTAATTTTAATTAAAGAAATAGTATTGATTAAAATCATGCTTCTGGAATTGAAATTTTCACTTTTGGAATCGAAAAATTACACTTTTTTATTTAAAGAACACACATTTTAAGTAAAGCATTTTAAACCACACATTTGAAAAGTGCATTTTCAATTCAAAATTTGTGATTTTGATTGAAAATGTGTGGTTTTTAAATAAAAAAGTGTGATTTTTATTCCAAAAGTGAAAGTTACAATTGCATAAGCATGGTTCTTTATTCTAATAGATGCATTTAAATAAGGATTCCAAATATGTCTATTTTATTGTTTTATCTCAAATATTACTCTCATTTGATCAATGTACAGTTAAATTTATTATCCATACATTTGTATATTATACACTATTGGCAATGCAATGTACGATTAATTGAATAGTTTTCCATTGTGACATGCTTCGAATTGTTTGGTTGCATATCTTCAATGTTGATATATTTAACAATGTCCAACATAGTAATATTATGCCTTGATATACAAAAGTAAAATAACCTTTTGCTAGTTTTTATTTAATAAAATTAAATACAACTCTTTAACACTCTTTTGATGTTTATATAGACTATATAGGAGATGATTCTTTTAAAAAATTCTACCCCTTGATTGGAAACACGCCAATTTATTTAGTATTGTGGAATATCTATACACAAATTTCACAAACCTAATCAAGTGAAAAAGAGAGCATTTGAATCCCAATTTTTTTTTACTTGAAACTATTAGTTATTAATTAAAATAATCCAATCTATTCAATTTATACTCTTTCAAAAAATAAACTCAACGACAAAATTATAACAATTAATAGGAAGAAAGTAAATTTTAAAATCACATCGATTACCCTAAATATAAAAAAATGACATTTATAGACACATTCATACAACATAATTGAAGAAGGAGATATTAAACAAAGATAAACATTCAACTTGCTACCAAGGTTCAACATAGGAGTGATTGATATTCATTAGTTTTAATTAAAGAAATAGTTATTAATTAAAATCATCGAACGCACAGTAGAGTATCTTTCAAATTTATATTTCAATTAAAAAATTAGTTATGGAAAAAGTAACTAGTATTTCAAGATTTATCCTTAAATGGTGTGATTAATTGATTGATATAAAAATTGTTATATTAAACTTAACAATTTATTATACATCAAGATTATGGTATAATGGGACTTATATGGTTTTCACTAAATGAAATTAATAACAAAATTAAAACAATATATAAGAAAAAAATATAGTTTAAAACCATATCGATTAACCAATATATAAAAAATGACATTTACAAACATATACATTCAACATAATTAAGATACCTATTCACCTTGAAACCAACATTCCACATAGGAGATATTCACAATTAATATTGAATATTTTTCTTAGAAAAATAGTTATTAATTAAAATAACTGAACCTATAAGTGAGAGAGGCTTAGTCTACCCCTTAACACTGCCCCATGAACCCCCAAAAGTCGAGGGTGTCAATGGCAGTAGGAGGGTGTAGGATAGGCCTCTCTACTGTTGTCATTGGAACCTAGGGTGATTCCCATGACATGCATTCCATGGTTTGTGCACCCGTCATGCAAAACATGGGCGTTTCCCTGAGCATGCCTAGAAATAGACATCACCCACGGTAGTGGCAAGGGATTTCAGGCCTTCCATGCAACTTTCGTAGGAACCCTCAGCTATCGAGGCACCTAGGGAAGTTCTCATAGTGGGTTTCATGCCACATGTGCTTCCATGAGAGCCTGCAACACGTGAGGGCACCCACGATAGTAGTGAGGGAGGCATGGGTTTCACATAGTGGACGATGCCCCAAGTTCCCCTAGTAGCCGAGGGAACCCAAGGTAGTGCTCGCCACATGAAAATGGTGAGAGATTCCTTTGGCACCCCTTTTGGCTATGGTTTATTAAAACCCAGGTTTCAACATGCATCACCAACAAAAACCCTATAGGTGATGATAGTTTCAATGCCCTACAAGCAAGATAAAGCCTCACCTGAGACACACACATTAAATTATAGAGACCAATATAAGGGATGCATAGGAGAGTATGGGTTCTTTATGGTCATCATTGTATTCATTTGTTCAATTAACCATTCATTTGAATCTTTCACAATCTAGCATTCATATTCTAAACTACTTAACATTCATTGCACATTCAACCATAAAGAAACTATACAGAACAAATCTAAGGAAACGACTACATTATATTAATATTCAAGAATTGGGTACAATCCATGGCTTTCAGATTCAACTCAATATCTTATTGGTTTACCATTCATGCATCAACACAACCATTTGAAAAAAACCCCACAAAATCATAACATAACCAAAACATCATAGCATAATTGAGCCAAAAAACACCAAATAGAAAAACAAAACCCAACTTGTTAAAAAAAATACATTTATATAGGATTAGGTTGAATTCATGCAAAATTGTTTCTCTTGCATGAGTCTCCTTGGTGAATAGTATGCTTCTAACTAAATTCATCGATGCAAAATATGCTTCTAATTGAATTCCTTGGTGTGCAATCTTCCTCCAACCATCTTCCTTGGTGCCAGTCCAACTAAGCCAAAAATCCGGCACCAACAGATCCCCAACACTATGATGTGGCTCCTCCCAAGAGTGCATGCAACTCAAGGCTCTAGGGCTTCCATCGAGGGTAGTCATGTGCATAGTCTACAGAAAAAGTTCTGGAAACCAGTCCTTATCGGATCGAACTCACTGGTTGAATGGCACCATGTCTTATTTTTTGCTTCTCCCTACTTCTAGTTTATCTTTCTCTTTAATGGGAAGGAATTATGTATCCTTTGTGTGGGGCTTATATATGTTATCAAATTTTTTCTCCACATTCTCTTGCGCATCTATGTCAATCTACGCAAATGCCTATTGATCTACTCTACTGGATGTAATATTCTTGGTCAATTTGGTGATGTCTATCATTGCTTCTTTCCATGCAAAGAAAGGAAACTTTACCATGATCTGCCTTTTGGCACTGACCTAGACCTCGCAGTCTTGGATTTGCTTGTCCACCTATTGCATCTCGGGAACATCCTGCAGGTGATTCCAAATATTGAAGTTGTATTTGATGACCCCTCTTAAGGTCACAACTCCATGCTTTTCTTGTTCCAAAAATTGTCTAGCTTCTCCAATTTTTATTGCAAGTTAAATTTCCTCCAATGATGGCTTTGTATTGGTTTGCTTTTGGAGTTCTATTGCTTCTAGCTAAAGTTCAGTAACTGTGTCCTTGATGTGGGTGAATTTCTAGACAGGTAGTAGTAGGATGTTAGTCAAATAACTGGAAACCAGAAGCACAATGTATTCCTTGTCCACTTCTTCTACGAGATAGTCTCTTTCTTGTACCACCTCCCTATGCCTCTACTTGAGATCAGCATGAGAGTGGCTCAACTGTGCATGCCAATCACCCAAATCGACAAAATATTTGTGAAAAAATGTTGTAGTTCCTATTTTGAGACAAAGTGTAGGTCCAACTCATTATATGGAAGCAACTGCCCTTCTTATATTTTCTGGGCCTGGATGGTAGTAATAGCTAAGGTATTTAACCTTAAATTTTGATGTGCAAAGGACTATTGCACTTGTTGCTACAATTCGTGCACTCAGCTAGTACCGGTTGCTTTTGATGTCTATGCCATTTCAATGCTTAGGGTTATGTGTAGGATCATCCTTAGCTCTTGCAGTTGTTCCTTGCTATCCTTTTGGAGGATCTAAGTGAACTCCACGTTTGAATTCAGTTGCTAGACATGATAGGGATCATGATTATGTTGGCCTCTATTTGTTAATTCTATGGTGTACTATGTTCCCTTGAATCTTGTCTTATTGTCTCCAATGTATTAGGAAATTTATCTTCTTCTTGTTCTATCTAGGTCTGAAAATCCTGAAAAATGTTGTGCCTGACTAAAGAAGGAGGATTTATTCCAAGTTTTTCTACTGGTCGTGTTTTCACTTCATCTTCTTATTCCTCAGCCGGTTCTTGTTCAAGTGGTGGGGGAGGAGATTTATTCTATTTATTATTTTTTCCCTTGACTACTTAGAAGGAATAGACTCCTACTTGTGATTATTTGACAAGTGGGGCGATGTACTACATAGGCTGTAGTTGGTATGTATGCCTTGAGGCTTGTAATGGATTTCAAATTCCTCATGGATATTTAGATCTGAATATGAAAATGGTTGCAAGTGTTGTGGCTACTACTCAATTGTTTCTTTGACATCATCATAAGTGATGTAGAATGGTAGGACATATGCATCAGAATATGGTTCCAGGTGCAACGTGATGAGGACATTATGATTTTCCACCTCATCGAAGACAACATCCTTATATTTGTCCACAATGGACTGTGGAATCCGAAAGGATTACATTGTGGTTGTGAGCATATTAGTCTACCACTGCTGAAAGGTATTGTCAAAAACAACCTAGTCTTCTTAGGTTGGATAGTAGTGTAGTATGAGTAACTTCACCACCACAAAGTCTTAAAGGGTAGGGTGAGCATATTGGTATTTTGGGGGTGGCTTCCATACCATCATGGAAACAAGAAACAAGAACCAACTATAGTGAAACTTATTGCCTCAGTATTGCGCAATTAAGAAGTATTTCAGGAATTCCTACCTTAGGTACTAGGTCCAATTCATGTGATATCTCATCGCACACCTCTTTGCTTCAATTATGACCCTTCCAGTCACTCATCCTTGCAACACTTCTAAAGGATCTTGCAATCAAGTATCTGGGTTGTAAATATTACTAACTCCTTCAATATGGCATAAATGATGGCACCTTGAGTCCCTATGCATGTGTGTAACTTCTTGTATACTTCATCTGTTGAGGCATTGGATATGACCTCCATAGTATCCTCACCCTTAGACAGAAGCCCATAGATTATGTGGATGAACTCGTTTGTAATCTCATATATTTGGTCCAATCAAAGGCATCCTCCATGGAGATAGCTGAGGAGAAACCACACACAAGCATTGATTGACATTCTCCTCTTCAAATTTGGGACATCAAGTAGGGACATGATTCCTTACTTATGGATATAGCAAACCCAGGCCTGCGGGTTGACGCATTCTTCTCCTATCTCAGTCAAATCCACATACATGTACTTTTCTACCATGAGCTCTAGGAATTGTGATTCATCTAGAATGTTGAAATTTGAGTACTTGAGGAAAAGGACCTTTCCCAACAATGGTCTCCTCACCTTGACCTTCACCAAGATTGGAACCTTTTACATTTTATTTTATTTTGTCTCTCTGACCTTGGTCTATCTCTTATTTATGTGTGGAGTAGTAGCCATCTTTGTGCACACACTTTGTGATGCACTAAACTCAAGTCAGAGTTGAAGTAACTTCCCTCAATGCATGACACAATCATATGATACTAAATATCCAACTCTTGTTTTTTTTATTCACTCTCTTAGAAAATTGATGGTTCCTTTGTAATCTCATGGTCTTATTATAGACGGGTGTGACAAGTAGTTTCTCTTACTGCAATTATTTCTCCCCACATCTTACCTTGAATGCACGATGATGTAGCCAATTGCGAACATGCTCTCTATCTTTCTATGCACCACCACCTTCAAAGTATGTGGGCTATTTAATTGGTGATTAGAAGAAATATGTCCTTTCCTGTGATTTGTTACCATTGAGGGTGCTTTTTGATGTAGTACTAGTTCTTTATTACTACCATCTTTCCACAATCTTTCTAAATTTGGAATAAGTAGTGATAACTGAAAACAAAATCTAACTGATAAGAGTTACATGACTGGAAGAATGATGAACTAGGGTGCTACATCATATTTACATGGGAAAATTTATTTGTGACTTGATGACTACCTCTATGCTACTTTATTACCAGCATTAACAATGCCAACTCCTACATACTATTATATCTAAATGATATTTTTTTTCACACAGAATTACAGGTATTCTTTGCCCAATCGGACATGGTATGGGTTGAGGTGACTTCCCTTAATGATCCTCTTCATTGTTTGTCCTACCAAGGTGGAATGATTTGTTGTGATTTCTTGGTGATGAAGAGTATCCAAAATCTACCCAATCATCTCATTATGTTATTTTGTTGGGTTCTTAAAAAAATTGTTTTCATACATTAGAACCCGTGTGCCTAGTTCTAGGGTCTTTCTCTTAATGTTTCTTTCATGCCAATATTTATGGCACTGGTTCTCAACCATTTGAATGAACCATGCGATAAATTGATATTCTTCTAGTTCCTTCAATCTGAGATGAAGTGATTCATCATATGTCATGTTGGTGGTAATATCTATGTGCAGGATGTGGACAATAAATTCCAACGACATCACTGCTTCTTTTCCATAAACCAATCTAAATGTGGTGTGCTTCGTGATCCTCTTGCACATTTTTGGTATTCCCATAGTATTGATGGGATTCACTGATCCTAGTCATCACACTATACATTGTAGACCTTTGTGAGCACCTGCTCTGAAACCTTATTGAATGCTTCCACTATACCATTGGCCAGGGGATGGTATGGATTACTCTTGTAGCAGTATATCATGAATTGTTATATTAGCATGTGGATAGTGGAGTTCAGGAAATGCATTCCCTAATCACTCATCAACACCTTCAGGCATCCAAATGTGATGCTGATATGCTCAAATATGAACCGCGTGATGGTCTCTGATGTACAATCCTTCACTTGTATAACTTTTGACCACCTTCTCAAGTAATCTATGGTGGTAATGATGTAGCAGGTTCCAATTATTCATGCTAGTAGTTTGATAGGACCCACAGATTAAATTTCCCATTTCTCAAAAGGATCAAGTGTAGTGATAAGGAAGAGAGGCATCTCATCCTTGCACGATGGCTTTCCGACCTACTGGAAAACATCACATTGTTTGCAATTCATCTTGGCTTCTTGGAACAATGAATGCCACCATATTTATATGTGCAACACATTATGTGAAATAGCCTTCCCTGCATAATATCCTCCTATAATTCCTTCATGTTCTTCACACAATATAAGTGGTCGTTGATGTTCTAGCACACAACCGCAGAGTATGACATCAACTACCAACTTATAGAGTTGCCCTATGATCAATTGAAAATTGACATTGCATGTTAATAGATATCTGAATTGTGCAACTATGTAATCCTCCATCATGCGACCAACGGAAAAAATGATGTAATTTCACTTAATTTATTTGGTATGCCCTCAATGCAGAACAACTGTGCATCAAGGAGATTGTAATCCAAACTTCCTCCTTCTTCACTAGATTCAATCCTTGACATCTGATATAGAATAACATTATGCTTCATTGGATTGACCACGAACTCAAACTCAAATTCTTGAAATCATAGAAACCATGGGTATATGCACCAACCGAACACTAGCTTGTTGAGTAGATACTTCAAAGCAGAATTGACGGGCCAATGAATTGCAGCTATAAAACTGAATCCCTCGGCGCATTACTTAAATTTTCAACCCGAGAGTTCATACAAAATTAAGAGGTACTGTGCACTATATATGCAGTTGCAAAGGAATAATTCATATAGTAGTAATAGTGAAATCTATTCTAATAACATAAAATAAATTTAATCTAACAAACATGAAATGAAATCTACTATAAATCGGGAATGAATTCTAATCTAATCAAGCAAAACAAGTAAAGAAGATCTATTTGGAAAAAGCAAAGGGAAATTTAATCTATGATCTATAGGATGCAAGGGACATGGATCCTTCATTTGGGCAGGCATATATCCCCTTATTAGTGGTTTCATGGACAAGTTTCAAAATGTTCCTTGCCTAGTTTTAGGAAAACCTTTTGAGGAAAAACCCCTATCTACCTTACCATTCACACACCAAGTCTAGGTATCTGATTACTGTTAAATTTTGAGCATTAATTCACAATAATCTAGTATCTTTACTGAGAGAATAACATGTACAGTATAACAATGCATAACAATCATAATAAGCATGACATGCATCACAAGAATCAGAAGCATGAGAGACAAGAGACACAGAGTTTCCGTGGGGAAAACCCTAAGGTGAAAAACCCCACAACATCCTCAGAGATAGAGAGAGCAATGGATCAAACAAAGTACAACCAAAATACACTAAGATAGTCTCCTAGTAGTAGATGATCCTCCTCCTCACTAGTGCGCCACTTTTTGAGTGAGAGAAGTGTGAGTTTCCAAGTGATCAAAATAGAGATCTCCTGATCTCTATTTATACTAGTCTATTTTCCCAGTGACCTTATGGGGCCAACTTGTCTAGCTAGGTACATCAACCATATAATATAGATATATCAGGTCCGACCCCACACATGGTGGTCTAATAACCCATTGGCAAGTTCACACACTTGCGACACTTGTCAATACACATGACGACACTTCCTTATAGAGGAATAACACATCTCTTATAAGGGTACAATAAATATATATAAAATACATAGATGAAATACATTCCGAAGTTACATATACATCAACACTCCCTCTTAACTAGGAAGGTATTTCTCGACACATATCTGCTAGCGCAAGTCTTCTTCTTGGAATCATCGTCATCAATGCACCGTCATCGTCACTGTCACTGCTGCTGCTATCTCAACCAATCTCTGAATCTACTCATCATAGGAAGTTCTACAAAGCCAATCCTTTTTCAGACTGGATGTAGGCCCACCACCTACAGGTCTTCATCATCACTGGCCATACTGTGGAATCCTCAGGACTTATTACGTGCATCACAAAACCTTTAAAGAGTCTCTTTCCTAGCAAGAACCCTCAAGAGCATCTGAGGCCTTTTTCATCCTGTCCAGATCTCCAGGACTTATTACATGTGACTGTCACAAAACCTTAAAAGAGTGTCCTAGGAACATTTATGTGCATAGCACAATCGGCAAGAACTCTAAAGAGCATCCCAGGAACATTTATGTGCCTAAGCACGACCGACAAGATCTCCAGGACTGATTACATGTGACCTCTGCTACAAACCCTTGAAAGAGCATCCCAGGACTCATTACGGGCACACAGCCCAACCTATCGGATCTCCCAGGTCTTACATGTAGCAGCCCACCACAAACCCTCTAAAGAGCATCCCAGGACTTATTACGAGCACACAACCCAACCTATCAGATCTCCCAGGTCTTACATGTGGTCCACTATCAAAAACCCTCGAAACAGCATCCCAGGTTGTTACGGGTACACAACTCCGACCTATAGGATTTCTCAGGTCTTACATGTGATACACAGTGCCAGTCCTTTTTCATACTGGATGTGACCTAGAACAAATCTAGGATTTCCTTTGCACAACCCGTCCACGGCCACAGAGTATCAACTTGATACTCAACATACATCATCCTGATGTACACATGATCATACTGATCATCATCACTATACCGTCCTGGTACATATCATCTGGAGCAACATCCTGAAGCTCATCATCATGATCATCCTGATCATACAATGCATCCACCTGATGCATACCAAGTATCTACCTGATACATATCATCATACATGATCCACCTAATCATACAATGTATCCACCTGATACATACATAGATACATGATCCACACAATGCATCTAACTGATATATATCAACATACATGATCTACCTGATCATACACAGTATCCACCTAATACATATACAGATACATGGTCCAAGCATCCAACATGATCCATATACAAAATATATACAAATGATCCAACCGATCATATCTAGCATCCAACATGATGCGTACATACATAGATGATCCAATTGATCATATCCAGCATCCAACATGATGCATACATACATATACATATAAATGATCCAACTGATCATATCCAGCATCATCCTGATGCATATACTGAACAGTAAGTGAAACATCGTCCTGATGTTCATCATCCAACGCTTACATCCACAGCCATGTGAAGGATCCTCCTTCCAACATGCTTGGAATGGCTTCAACAAATGTGTCCATCACTTCTTCCTCGAAGTGTCGTCGATCTGAAGAATGCCAAGCCTCTCTCTGAAGTACTCAAACTTTAGCCTGGCTAGTGGCTTCGTCAGTACATCTACAATTTGCTCATCTGTCGCAACATACAAGAGCTTCACTGCAACATATAGGAGCTTCACTGCTCCTCTCTGCACCATATCCCTGATATAGTGATATTTGATCTCTATGTGTTTCGACCTGTCATGAAACACTGGGTTCTTAGATAACTTCACACAACTTTGGTTATCACAGAAGATACCAGTAGCATCCAATGGGAGATCAAATAACTCAGATAGTAGCTTCCGGAGCCATACTGCCTCACAACTAGCTGAACAAACTGCAACATACTCTGCCTCAGCTGTACTCAGTGCTATGCAGGACTGCTTCCTGCTAAACCAAGAGATCACACCTAATCCCATACTAAAGCAGCACCCAGATGTGCTCTTCCTATCTGCAGCACTGCCTACCCAATCTGAATCAACATAACCTTGCAGGTTAAACTTTTGATTCGCTTCATACTTGAGCCCATAATCAACTGTACCCTTTAGGTACCTCAGAATATGCTTTACAACAACCAGGTGAACACTCCTTGAATCCGTCAGGAACTGGCTCAATGTGTTCACCGCAAAGCAAATATCTGGTCTCATGTTCGTCAGGTACATCAAGGACCCAATCATCTGATGATACATAGAGACATCAACCGGTTGAGATGAAGCATCACAAAGAAGCTTCAAGTTCGATGCCATAGGTGTGGCCATGGCCTTGCAATCCATCATCCCGAACCTCTTTAGGATATCTACTGCATACTTCCCTTGTCCAAGGAAGATCTCATTTGCACTTTGCCACACCTCCATACCTAGGAAATAATGCATCATCCCTAAGTCCTTCATATCGAACTCAGTATCAAGCTTCCTCTTTGTATCTACAATCAATCTGTCATCTCCTATTACAAATAAGTCATCCACATATAGGAGTAGAATCACAGGATTCCATTCCTCAACCTTGTAGTAAGGCTTGGAATCTGCTTTACTCTTGGTAATGCCCAAACTATATAGGAAACTGTCCATCCTGCCATATCAAGTTTTGGGAGCTTGCTTCAAGCAATATAGGGCTTTCTTCAATCTGCACACATATGACTCCATGTCATGTGTTTCGAAACCAGTGGCTGCTCCACATATACTTCCTCTTCAACTACACCATTCAAGAAAGCAGTCTTGACATCCATCTGGTGTATTTTCCATTTCATTGCTATAGCTAGGGCAAGTACTGTTCTAATGGAAGTATACCTGGCTACAGGTGCAAAAGTTTCTTTATAATCTATTCCCTCTTTCTGAGAGAAGCCACGAGCTACGAATCTTGCCTTGTATTTCTCTACGCTTCCATCTGCAGCATGCTTGATTTTGATAGATCCATATGGAAGTCATAACAAACTTCCCTTTAGGTCTTGGGACTACATCCCAAACATCATTCTTCATGATCGACGGATCATGGCATTCTTCCCATATCCTGGGAACTTCAATATCTTCAATAGATATCTTTGTTGCTAGAACAAATGTTGTAGTCCTTCTTTTGTAGGTGAAGGTATATGGTCTTTCCTACAAAACAAGTTAAATTGCATGATTAGAAACATCTCATAATTTCCAGAACAAATTCTTACGCATAAAGAAATATGTCACACAGTCATGCAATTATTTTAGCCAATGCTTCAATACAACATTTATCCATATCCCGTAACTTTTCTAGATGCTTGCCAATCTCTACTAGAACATTGTTAAGAGTGTGCACAACTCTCAACATGTCAGCAAAGAGGTTTCATTCTAGATAAGTAGCAATGGAATGTTGTACAGTGCCATAGGCCACTTACCCATCACATGCATATCAGTAGTATACTGTTCATTAATGCAATCATTCTAATATGCACAATTACTTAAACAAACAAATATGCAAGAAATGATAATTGAAATACTTATCTTTGTTTGTTTGTTGGGTGGACTCCCTCTGAGTGTTTGCTTCCTTGCAGGAGCTGCTGAAGTAGCTTCTTCTACACCTTTCTGTTTTGAAATGTAGAGGGATGGTCAACTCCCTCTAGATATCTGCATCCTTGAAGAAACTACTGGAGTGTGCTCCCTCTTGATCTTTGCTTCCTGGATTGCCTGTCCTTGAACTTATATACATCCTTGGTCCCTATGCATGCTTATTAGTATAATCATTGTGTTAACCTCGAGGTCTCATACATAATCATTAGTATAATCTTAATATTATCAAAACACAATAATCTCAAGCATGTATAGTTAGGATCATTTCAAACAAAAATAATAAGCATTCTTATCGTTAGTCATAAACATAATATACCTAAACCCGTGATAACTCAAACCTATGACTCTTCTAGTTAGTCATATCATTAATTAAGGTAAGAAACATAATATGCATAAGTCCTAGATTACTCAAACTTGTAACTTCAAGAGTAATCATTATCAATCATACAAAAGTATACGATATATATAACAAAACATACCTGGTCATCATATTTGCTAGTTATGTCTAGCAATGTGTACTTGTTCTCTTCAATGACCTGCATAACTCATTAGTTAACTTTTGCAAAAAAAAATTATACATACCTCTATGTGATCCATGACTATGGATGAATCTTTGTCTTCATAGCATGTTCAGGTTGTCCCTTTAATTTGTACAATCCTCCCTCTTGCTCTCCAATCACTACTACATCATCTATGGTATTTCCCTTTGGCCACATTAGAACTTGGCCATCCACAAATGCAACCCTCATACCTTTTGAATCCAATGCAGAGATGGAGAGTAGGTTCTTCTTGAGCCCAGGTACATAAAGGACTTCTTTCATCTTCAATGATTTTCCAGAATCTAGGTTGAAGGAGGCTTCACCACTTCCTTTGATGGGGTATTGATAATCATCCCCAAGTTTCACTTTATGGGGTGAGTCATGTTCAGATAGATTTACAAAAGATTCTTTAAACCCAATCATGTGTTTAGAAGCCCCACTGTCAATTAACCAATCATTACAACCATGGGAGATTGTACCTATGAGAGCAGAGATTAGGACATACTCTTCTTCACTTGATGAGTCATCATCACTTTCTACCCTAGCTTTCTTCTTTGGAGGTTCATCATTTTCGGCAGCATGAGCATGGTACCTTCTTTTGATACCCTTCTTCTTCTTGCTGGAGTTGTTGTTTTTGTGGTTGTCCCTTTTGTTCTTGGGACATTTTGAAGCAAAGTGACCCTTCTCATTACAAGTGAAACACCTTATATCTTTCTTGTCTTTGTGATAATGATGAGAAGATTTCTTCTTGTGATGGGTTGGCTCCCTCTTGAACTTTCCCTTCTTAGTGTGAGCTGTGAGAGCTTGATCTTCATTCCCGATCTTTTCTTATCTTGCCACAAGCCTTACTTCTTCTTGAGAACATTCCTCCCATAATATACTGAAGGAGATTAATTTCTTTTTAGCATAGATCCCTTGGATAAAAGAGTCCCATGACCTTGGTAGGCCATTCAAAGTGGTCATAACAATTTCACTATTCTCCACCATTTCATCTACAGCTTCAAGTTGTTCCTTGATCTGAGAGACCTTGGGAGAAATAGGATTGAATGGTTTCTCCATTCAACATCTTGACCCCTTTCAATTGATTCCACAGGGTCATCTTCCGATTTATGTTCTTCCCTTCAAATAGCTTAGTCAAAGAGTCAAACATCTCCTTGGGTGTCTTCAGAGATGACACATGAGGTATGAGATGGTCTTTGATAGAATCAGCAATGATTCTCTTTGCCTTGACCAAGTTCTTCTTATGCAATATTTTATCCTCTTCATCCTCTGGGATAGGGATGTCTTCTTTTATATATGAGTCCAACTCATTCTCTTCCAGGATTAACCCAATCCTATACTTCCAGGCTCGGAAGTTATCGGCCCCTTCAAGCTTATCCTCAAGCTTGGTGTGGTGAGACATCTTAAAGAGTACTTCAAATGCAAATAGAAAAGATTTAGGTCTTACCATTTGAATTGCTGAAAACTGGATTTGGTCCCGGATTAGGGTTTGTCGAAAAATCCCTAAAAATTCAAAATGTGAATTTCAACTTTCTAAAAGGATAGAAAGATGTGCCTTGATGAGATGATCAGCCTTGTGTATTCAGAATTTGAGATCTGCAAAGCTACACCCTTCAAAAATGCCTTTCTGTCTTCCCGGATTCACTAAGGAGAGCCCTGAATTAGGGTTTGATTTTCCCAGAGATCTACCCAGCCAAAAATCTCGATCCAAAGCTCTAAACTTCGATTTTGGCAAGGCGCTTCCAGCTATGTCTTCAGATTCCAGAAATTCCTATTTTTGTGGAAACCCTAATTTTTAGGGCCAAATCTAAAAATGCTCAGAATTGAATTCTAATTTGACAGATAGATTCTACTTGATGAGTAGAGTCAATCTACTATACAAGTTTTCCAAAATCTATGGAGAGAAACCCAATAAACAAGAAACCCTAGTTTTCGTCACTGCACAATGTCTTCTTCTCAGGTTAGCTCTGATACCATGTTAAATTTTGAGCATTAATTCACAATACTCTAGGATCTTTACTGAGACAATAACATGTACAGTATACCAATGCATAACAATCATAATAAGCATGACAAGCATCACAAGAATCAAAAGCATGAGAGACAAGAGACATAGAGTTTCCGTGGGGAAAACCCTAAGGTGAAAAACCCCACAACTTCCTCAGAGATAGAGAGAGCAATGGCTCAACCAAAGTACAACCAAAATACACTGAGATAGTCTCCTAGTAGCAGATGATCCTCCTACTCACTAGTGTGCCACTTTTTGAGTGAGAGAAGTGTGAGTTTCCAAGTGAACAAAATAGAGATCTCCTGAACTCTATTTATACTAGTATGTTTGCCCAGTGACCTTATGGGGCCGACTTGTCTAGCTAGGTATGTCAACCATATAATATATATATATATATATCAGGGCCGACCCCACACATGGTGGTCTAATAACCCATCGGCAAGTTCACACACTTGTGACACTTGTCAATACACATGATGACACTTCCTTATAGAGGAATAACACATCTCTTATAAGGGTACAATAAATATATATAAAATACATAGATGAAATACATTCTGAAGTTACATATACATAAAAAATTATACTATATTTTGACTAAGTAATAAAAGAAAATTAGAACTACAATGCTTGACCAAGATCATATGGTAATATCCCATGTTATAAAGTAAATGACATAAATGTAAGTTAATCTAATAAACATGAAATAAATCTATCATAAAACATAAAGGAAATCTAATTTACTCCTAAAACATGAATCTCATCATTTAACCAAGCATGTATTCCCTTATCATTAGTCTCAGAGACAAGTTTTAAGGATCTCTTCACCTAGCTTTAGACAAATATTTTGAAGGTATCCCTAATATACCCTAGCATCAACATACATAATATATGCATTCAGTCACCAAGTGTTGAAAGTGAGATCATATGTATGAAATAAATTACATTAACAAAATAAATGTAAGTTAATCTAATAAAAATGAAATAAATCTATTGTAAAATACAAAGGAAATATAATTTACTCCTAAAATCATAAAGAAAGAAAAACTGTGTGAAAGAAAATTCTGAAATAAAACGTCGTACAGAAAATTGCCTACTGAATGCAGAACTTCTATAGTCTCTTGCAGAAACTGCATAATTTCTACAGTCACTGTAATATGAATTTAAAAATTACGAAATGAAATGCATGACTGAAAGTAAATTTATGCAAGGGTACACAATATTACCCTTGATTGGGCCCAACCCAAGGGATCTCCTGGAACCCTTGCTAAACTAACTAATTCAAAGATAAATTGAAACTAGTTTTTATTTATTAAAAGTTTGCCATTAAAACAGTGCATCAAGCTTCCTCTTACAAATTCGCCTTGACCAGCAAGAGAGAAGAAAATGAAATGATAAAGAGAAGAATAATAATTGAATATTCATTCCATGCATTCAAATTTACTTGCAATTATACAAAAATAACTCAAAACTACCCATGTAATCAACTGCTTGATTTGTCGAAGTTGTCCCAGTTAACTAGAACTCTGCATGCAAGTTGGTGGGATCGATTGCCTCTTTAGAAATTCGACTTGGCCTCCATGATTTAAACTTCGAATGATGTTGAGATATTCTTCCATGTGGCATAAGATCATGAGAATAATCAACTCTTGAGAAAACTGGCCATTCAATCATCTCCTTGATTGAAGGAAATTCTGTCAGTTAACTAGAAATATGCATGCTGATTTTATGGGATTGATTCACCCTCTTAAGAATTTGACTTGGACTTAATGATTTCATCTTTGGATGATCATGAGTCCTTATTTATTCACTGGAAGTTTATTAGAATGAAGAGGGGACTTAATCCCTTAAATTACTCCACCAATATCTAGTTTTAACTAGTGAAATGATTGAAGGAGATTGAGCTAATTTTGGTGACTTGATCTCTTTCACTTGGCTTTTATATAAACTCCACCTACAGATTCATCACAAATGAATAATACTTTGACAAACATTATCTCATTATCTAAAAAAATAAATTAAAGGAATAATAAAATTAAGCAATCACTACTAATCAAATTTCAATATATTCATTAAACAAACACGCATAGGATTTAATGGAGATTATCATAAGTTCAACATGAATAACACAAATTAATAACTTTTATCTCCTTAGGTATATCCAATATGGGCCAAATAATGTGCCATTTTATGGAATCATCAAGAATTATATATAAAGAACTTGAAAGCATTCTCCAATAGGTAGTGTTGGAATTTATGTAAGGCATACACCATCGACAAGCCTACACGCTCAACAGTGGTATAGTTCTTATTTGGGGATAGCTTTTTGTTGGTGAATGAAACATGATGATCAATGTTTCCCTCCCCTGGTTGGGATAGCACTACACCTAGTTCTACTAATGATGCATCCACATGCACGTGGAACATGTGCATCCAGTTTGGAAAAATTAAAATCGGAATAGTAACAAATTTCTCCTTAAGGTTGTCTAACACTTGTGGGCACTCCCGCGACCATACATATTGTAATACTGGAATAGTTCTTGATGAATTTATTGTAATATCCAGTGTGTACTATATTTGCATGCAACTATTTGGTTGTTGTTGTGAAATCTAACTCACAATAGGACCAACTAGCTAAAGATTACCTCATAATCAATAAATTTGGTTAAGTATGTAGACAAATAGTGCAAAAAGAATTCTAGACACACAAATGATCAAAAACCAGTCACAAATGATAAAAAACCAAACACAAATAATCAAATAGCAGGTTTATTATAACTTTCCAACCCAAAAATGAGTTGTGAACACCCTTATATAACATTAGGGAGAATTTGTTTGCCTTTGGAGCTAGCTACAAGTGGCTAGCTCACATTGGACCTCAATCCCCCCAGGTTGACCAATAGGAAACCAAGTTACCCAAAATGGGTACGAATTGTCCATGTGTATGTTGGATAGGCATGGGAAGTCATAATGAGGGTAACACATGTGGTAGATAAGATTTGGTGGAGGTTAGGTGGCCAAGGATAGGCCAAAAGAGCCAAGAAAGGGTCAAAATGACCACATGCATTTCATGGGTGCCTTAAGTCAAAGGCAGTTTCCTTAAAAGGGGGAAATAGGGCACCTTTGATCAAGAGGTGATAATAAATTTTGGAGGTGGCAAAAAGTGGGGCGCCCAATAGCTATTTTGACCATATTTTGGCACAAAAGTGGTGGAATGGTCATGATTTTCCCCAACTAACTTCTAACAACCTTGGATTGTCATCATTAACCTTATTTTGAACCAGTTAATCAAAACATTTATGTATTACCAAGGTCCTAAGGTCTAATAATGTTCTAACACCCCCTATAAGCTAGACTAATGTAGTCAATAATAAAAAATGAGGCCTTGGCAACTAAGGCTCAAGTCAGCTCTTACAAAAACAATTTTTATTAGTCCATGTAACCAAGGTAAGGAGGAAAACCACATGGGAAATAAAACCTCTCCTCTAAAATGGACATGAAACATATCTAGAAAATGTACCATTCTTCACCATGCATAACTCACCCCAAGGAGTGATCTAAGGTAAGTGAAAGTCTTCTCATTGAAACTCTTGGTGAAGATATCAGCAGTTTGCTCAGCAGATGGGAATACTGCAAGGCAATAATCTAGTCATGTTGGTTGTGGACCCTGACCTCCAGATTCAGAGATATTATTATTCATCCATGTTTGTACCCCAGCTTTATATGATATGTAAAAAGGATTGTACACTCACCCCAACAGGGGGGGTGTAGGGGGGGTGAAGCCTCCCCCGACCGGGGTCTGGGGGTTATAACCCCTACCTGGGGGGTCCGGGGGTAGCACCCCCGAAGGAAATTTTTTGGTGTTGTTTTACGGGCCCATTGTTTTGGGTAACCCGTGGTATTTTCACATTGTATCTCTATTATAAAAGAAAGACATTGTAATATGGCTAGGGTTGATGTATTAGGTATTATGCATTGTAAAGATCTTTGAGATTAGGAAGAGAGACTATGAGACACTGAAGAGGAAGTGCGGTGGTTGTGTTGCAGGTTGTATCCCTTCACTTTGCTAGATGGAATAATAATAAGGACTGGCAACTTCAGTGTGGACGTATCCAAAGTTGGGGTGAACCATGATATATCTGTGTCTGTCTTATAATGTGTATGTGTGATCATATTTGCATTTCTGTTTATTGTTATTGCTTTGTGATCCTGTTTTTCTAATAATTGGTATCAAATCCAAAGGTCTATTTGGCAGATAAACCCACAGGAAGCTAGGGTTTCTAGTTCGAGTGGGAGCAATGGTGGAAGAAGGAAAGTTTAAGGTTGAGAAGTTTAACGGCCAAAACTTCTAGTTATGGAAGATGCAAATGGAGGACTATATGGACCAGAAGGATCTATTCCTGCCATTGCGAGGAAGAGCAAAGTAGCGGTGGCCATGAAGGATGAAGAATGGGAGGTTCTTGACAGAAAGGATTTGGGAACAATACGGCTGAACCTGGCTTCATCGGTGGCTTTCAATATCTCAAAAGAAACAGCAATGGAGGGTTTAATGAGCGCATTGGGTAAGCTCTATGAAAAACCCTCGGCCTTCAACAAGGTATTTCTAATGAAGCGTTTATTTAATATGAAGATGTCTGAAGGTGGATCTGTTACTGATAATTTAAATGAGTTTAATACAGTTACAAATCAACTAAGCTCTGTAAGTGTGAACTTTGATGATGAGGTTAGGGCTCTTCTAATCTTGTGTTCATTGCTAGAGAGATGGAATAGCTTGTTCATGGCTGTAAGTAACTCTGTCTCTAGTTCAAACACCTTGAAATTTGATGACGTTATTGGTGTTATTCTTAGCGAGGATATGCAAAGAAAAAGCACAGGTGAGACATCAGGTAACACATTGACCATGGAGGGCAGGGGAAGACAAAAGGAGAGAGGAAAGAGCCAAGGTAATTGCAGCAACTCTAAAAAGGGCAGATCCAAGTCCAAACTGGGAAAAATAGAGTGCTGGAACTGTGGAAAGAAAGGACATTTGAAGAAAGAATGCAAATCTCTAAAGAAGAAAGGAGTGCTAAAGTAGTGGCTAAGCATCTTTATTTCAAGGGGGGCCAAGAGCTCAAGGATGGATGGCTTAAGGCTCTAATAAATATTCAGCAGCATGAGGGTAGAGTCAATGAGGGATGATGTGAAATGGGGGCCCTCCACCCCTTTTATAAATTTTGATTAGGGTTTTAGGGCTCTTTTAGGGTTTTTGCCTTTTTTTTATATATTTTCTTTTGAGTTTTATTCCCCAATATTTTTATTTTTGATCCTCTTTTGGGATTTTGGTATGTTTTTTAGGGGAATTTGGGTTTTTTGGGGTTTTTGGAGGCTAGGTTGGTAGGAAATTTGGTCAAAAGAGGTGTATTCCCAAAGGGATGAACTGGTGAACATTTTTTTGGTGTTAACAAATTTCACAAGGGGATCTAGCCAAAGTGGAAAAAATAAACCCAAAGAAACACAATAGCAATGATAAGAATCACTATAGATCAATTGTGTTTGGTGATACTATAAAATGATGAATTGATTACTTTTTATGAGAGATAAATCCAAATGTTAACTGATACTTTATCCAAAGATATTCTTCAAGCACTAATGATTCTTGATACCAAAATTACAGGCCTTTGAGATCTAAAATAAAAACAGCCTCAATAAAAATATCTTATAGATAAAGATGCTTTAGATCTCAACAATGGTCAAGGGGTTTTGACAAATAGAAAAATGCCCAATATCTTGTTGTCAACCAATGGATTCACTCTCTTCAAGGAATGCATGCTTCGCCACAATAAGACATCCAACCATAAAAATGTTAGAATACTTGTTATGAATAATAGATCAACCTCAAGGAAACATATACTCAAATAAAAAATAACGATTTTAAATGTAAACCAAATATACAAATAAAATGTTAGGCTTATTTTGGAATCCTTTGATGATCAACTTGTTAAAATACAATATTTGTTTGAATCTCACCTTTGCATAAATATAATAGGATATATATATCAACAAGGATCCAAAACATTGATGCTTAAAATGATTATGAGATTGACGACCAAGTATTCAATTAATTATCTTTTGATCAAACCCTTGTGAATATTAACTTAAGTTTTATGTACCAATAAAATATTTGCTGTAATTTAACCTGCCTTTCATCAAAATATAACTAAAAAATGAGGGAACCAAATTCAATTTCTAAAGAGGAAATGAGCCAAAGCGTTGAAGTCTAGTGAAATGTAGGGGTTAATTAACTCACTTTGTTTATGAAGGCAATTTTAGACATTCAAATTATTATATTAAAAATTTATATTTAAGAATGAACTAGATATTCAAGAAGTTCCTATTTTATATGAGGGATCAAAATTATGATGATATCTCAATATTTTTGTCAAACTAACTCCTTGGGAGAGGGTGTTGAGCTAGGAAGAACACCAAGCATTGTAAATAATCCAAAATTTGTGATTACTCTCCACAAAATCGTAACAAAATATTCATAGAGAGGGGTATCGATTTGATCTTAGAGAAGGCACACAACCAATTCATTGAAAGTAGAAACAACCCCTATGAGGAGGATGCTTGAGTTCTATTATTTTTTCTTGTTCCCAAATTGCAATATTACAATTGTTAAGATATTAAAATCAATTTAAAACATGTCAAGTGAGAAATTTCTAAGACAACCAATTTGCTTTAGCGGCTCAAGAAAGGTTATGGTCAAATTTAATGGGGGAATGAGGTTTCAGTTTATCACTCACCATTCACAACGCAAATAAATTTAGATATGAAATAAAGATACTCAAAATAGTGAGGTTGCTAGAGTTATTATATATTTTTATTGAAGTTTTATCTTAGATCTTGGTTTAAAATAAATTGTTCATAGTGAGCATGCAAAAGAAACTCTTGCACAAGAATAAACTAATATCAAAATCAAGCTTTTAAGAGACTAGCTCTTACAATGGCCTAAAATCTGCAATAAAATGCCGTAAAAATTTAAATATACTTGGAAGATAATTCTAAAAAAAATATCTTGGCTAGCTTATGAGGAAGGAATTTCATACCAATAGTCTATATAGAAGGTTCACTCCTCCAGGATAAATATCTTTTCTTGATAAGAAGTCCACCCCAAGGATATACAAGGAAGCTTCCTGAATAATCACAAGACAACTGCAATACAATACTACATGAGACACAAGGGATGACGAGGAGTTATTCCTTGTAGTAGTCATCTCCATAAGGGACAACAATTCCATAAGTAGTCATCTACAAAGAGGGTTCCTAACCTTCCATACATTGCATGGGTGGAGATATTTAATGTCCTATAGGAGGGGGGATTTGAGGTAAGATTGGAGTTTCAACTCGGTAAAATCTCTGAGGGAGAGGTTTCCTAAGAGAGTAATTTGGGTTTGCAAATATCTAAGGACTCTTTATTCAATTTGTCACATGTAGGGAGGAAATTCAATAAGTATTTTCAACACACCTAAGAGATTACAAAATTCATGAATGTATCTCATATATTTGAGAATCATATTCAATGGAATACAAAATAAGCTTTGCAAAAACATGGGAATGGCTTACTTGTGGAGCCAGCGATGGAGCCTTTTCTATGATCCTTTTCCCTAATCCATGAAAATTTTCAAATCCTTAAATTTGAAGAGGATATTCTCTTTTATGCATTTGTAGGATCCATTGTTACTCAAAGCTTATTACCAATTAAAATTTATAAAACCCCCCTTTGAACAAAATTCTCTTTCTCTAATTGTGTAACAAACAACAAAATACTCATTTGAATGCATTAGATGGATAGTGAAAAAGACTTAGAGGGATGAAAAATGAATGGATGCAGATCATACTTTGATTGTTTCTCTATATACATATTCAAAAAGAACAAAGAGTTGAGGACTTTGATGTCCCTTTTAATGTGAAGCATCTTGTCACTATTTGAACCTAGTTTCAAATTTTGATAGGTTTATGCTAATCCAGAATCCTTGTGAACATATGCACAAACATTTTAATATTATTGGTTTTGATTATACCTATATGTTCCATTTTATTCCTAGTGGGACCCCTCCCAAAAAATAAATTAGGATTTAAATCAAGTTTTGGGAGGGGGTCAATTTTACCCAACATGATCACTGTGGGTGGAGGATTGGCGTGTTAATAGGTTTATTGGGGCGATAGGTTTGTGCATAATGGGATTATTGAGTTTCTTGGTCAACAAGGTAGTGGGAAAGTGGGAATTATGTTTGTAGTTGAGTGGGTTAGAGGTTGGTGCTTCATTTCATTTAATACAAGGAACTATAGTTGATTGTGGTCCACCATGGTCATCAAACTCGGCAAAGGTATACAATAATCACATTAAGTATTGGTAGGTTAATGTAAAGTTAATATGGAGAAAAATCATCAACTATGGTCAACTAATAGTTTTTTATCAATTGTATAAGATCTAATTTGATGAAGAATTACTTCAATGTTAAACCATGATTTGTCACCATATCAAAGTTTACACATTCAAACATGTCAATGGATATCAATTGAGAGATTAACTACATTTCCTTCAAACAAGCACAAGCAAACTAAATACCGCTTTAAGATATTTGGATTCCAGATAAGCCATTGAAAAAGTCTCAATGTTAAAGTCATACAATTAGAAGGCATAATGGGTCCAAATTGATAAAATATTGAACTCTATAGAGTTATATACAATGGTCTACATCATCACTAGTTATCTACATTGGTGTAGATCATTATACCTAATGAAAATATTTAACTGATAAGTGCTAGACCATTGTGTTTGATATAAACTATATATGTTGATGTATTTACCCCCCCAGAGTTATTCCTAACACAATATGTGAAGTTTAACTCACAAGGAAAAAACATGAATTTGGGAATTTTCTTATCAACTCTAAAAATATATCATTACTAGTGTAGCAACCCAACTTGACTCCCTATCATCTTTCCATCATGTGATAAGTCTTCATATAATGAAGATTCATTTTTTGAACCTATTGAAACTAGGGGATTTAAGACAATGGGAACAACAATAAAGAATTTGCTAAAAAAATGAGCAATTTTGGTGTTTCAAAGTATGATGCTAAGGAAGACACTTTAGAATTTCCCTTACCTCCTTATTTATAAGCCTTGTATAAGATGCCATTTAACTATTCTATATTTTTTTCTTGGCCTAGTTCTAAACAATTTCCTAAAGTTGGAGAAACTTTCTCCTTTCATGGTAACAAATATGCAATTGATCATTCTAGTGTTTTTGGACATAATTTAGGTCTTTTTATACATTCATATGTGGTATTTCAATGAGTAGTCTTGAAGTTATTTCCATGTCATACTTTAGGTCCCCATTAATCTCATTATGATTGTTTGGGGGTTTCATATAAACATAGCATATCATCATACCATTGATTTTATTTTGTGACCAACTCAAATATCATGATATATTTATGGGTGACAATGTATACATGGAAACATTGTAGGATTTATTAACAATTCTAGGTGAAGTAGATTTCAAACAATTACATATTTATGGCATGTGAAATGATGAAATGAACAAAGTTCATTACTCAAGGAAACATCCAATGTAAATATGATAAATAATCCATAAAGGATAAATATATAATAAAATGTATAAAATGAATAAGAGATATGATATGATTACAAATAGGAGAGTCCTCATATATAATGTTGAAAGGGGACATAGTAACTCTTCATAAAGAGTTGCAACTTTTAATAATTATTATCAATCAAAAATTTAATTATTATTTGCATATTTTATATTCATAACAAATGATATATATGATTCAATGTCCAAAACATTTCCAACAACATATTTGTATCAGTAGTAAGCACAATATGTATCACGGGGATGAGTTATTCATTAATAGGAGTAAATAATATTCTCACTTATGATGACAAGTACATGATATTTGTATTGATGTCACTACGGGAAGAAAAAGGAAGGAATTGTAGTTCATTAATAGTTTGGTATGGCATGCGGTATTAATGCACATTTATGTAAGCTAAAATATAACACCATTATATATAGCATGATTAATGATAGCTAATATTTATGGAACTCATTTGAACTCATAATTTTATCACTTGATTGGTTGAAGGAGAAAATAAGATTTTCATTTCTTGATTTTCAAGTCCTATTACAATAATTTATAAAATATTTGAAATTGATAGAGAAATCATGGTGCACATGAAGGAAACAATAGTAATTGAACTAGAAGTGGCTCACCACAAACCCAATATTATTTTCATTTTCTCCCCTCGAACACATAATAAGGATAAATAAGAGAAAACATTAAATTTGACAACTACAAAGTTTACTAAATTTCTGAATCAATCTCTTATAATTTTTTTACTTAAGCACAACCTTAAAAAAAATACACTAACATTTATGGTGAAATAGTGTTGGTATTGTAGACATGGACACATGCTTAGCTCATGATGCATAAATCTTAGAACGAATTTTAAATGATCATTTAAGAAACAATCAACATTTGAGTGTGTTGTGATTGAACTAATGTTTCTTTCTTCTCTTCTGTTGTGTCTCAAATGATTTATTTTCTTCCTTATCAACTTTCTTTTCATGATGGTCAAAGAAACAATCTAAACCAAATTTCTTCTTCCTTGATGCACGTCTTAACAATTAAATTATTCCTTCAAAGAATCAACCTAAAACTAACCTATTATAGTTGGATATGCCACATGCTAGGAACTGTTGGATGTAGGTCACATGCTAGGAACTAGATCTAGCCACCAAAATATACAAAGTGTCAAATCTTAGAAGAGAATGCAGTAGAACTCTTCCACAAGCCTCTTCCATCCTCATGTTGATAATAGGGTTTAAGGTAGGGGTGAGAGGGGAGAGAGGGAAGAAAGAGTCTCTTTGTATCACTTTGTCCTTAGTTCCCATGTATAATCAAATTTGGTAATAAAATATTAGGGAGACAGTGACCACCATCTCTATGACGACGATGATAGGCATGAAGATGATGGAGACGACAATGATGTAGTATTCAAAATGATCATGGTCATCGTTAATGTTGTTGGTTCTTTTGCACTCCAACAGGAAAATATGGATGATCTATTGTCTTAAGGGGGCCAATGTAGAGATCCCGTAAGAGAATATCTCTTATGGTTCTATGTGTGAAATGGTGCGGTAACAATTAGTAAAAAATAGTAAATATGAAAACCATACTATGCAAAGCAAAGTATAAACCCAAGTTGGATGGCTTATGAGCCGTAAATAAAGAAGGAAACTCAAAATGCGAACATCAATTTGTAAATTCACACACATTAACAGTGAAAAGTAACAAGTAACTATTTAATTCAAAAAAGCATTTACCGTAGTGAAATCCCAAACACATACATAGTTTTTCTTTCATGCACAAAGGTAACATATATATTTTTGTTTATATTACCACAAAATAAGCTTTACAATTGTTATGGATTACCTCAATGGGAAAAAGGCCCATGCGTCCGCTTAAAGTTGGTGCAGCTCTCTGGTTCTCTAAATAACTCTTCTCCAACAAGACACCATAGGGGATGAATAGGAAAAGTATCAACTAGATAGGATTGAAGGGAACTAAGTGACGTTCAACCTTCACACAAGATAATTTGCAGAGGGTAGCTTCAAAGGGCTGGAGGCTTGCAAAAATGATTTGCATATATGAATGAGAGTAAAAAATCCCAAGATATGTTGGTGTGGTTTAGGGAATTTTGAGAACTCTAAACCATGGTGGTTTTTTTCTTTCACCACCAGTAAAATTCTAATGTGGGTGGGAGTTTTGATTTTGTGTGGACATCCTCCAATTTTGGTGGAGCTCCCTATTTTTGGGGAAACCCCTATTTTGGTGGAGGTTTCCTATTTTTTGGGGAGCTTGTCCAAAGTGGGTTTTAGGAGTTAGGATATCATACATTTTGTTTTTTTTGCATTAATTTTCATGTTAAGGGTCTAAACATAGCTATAGGGTATGTTTGATGATGCATGGTCATTTTTTGTTGTTAACAATCAACATGACTAACATTGTCATTGTCACTAACGTCATGATCATCATCATCACTGATATCATCATTAAATGTTTAATTTACATTTTATTTTTATTTTTAAGTATGTGTGTGTGTGTGTGAATAAACACAAATTTAATTTTGTGTTTATCCATATATATTTATTTAATTTTGAAAAACACAAATTAAACAAATATATATGAATAAACACAAAATTAAATTTGTGTGTGTGTTTGAATGAAATTAAATATTTTATATATTAAAATTTTAAAAATAAAAAACAAATTAAACTCACTTAGCTTAACAATACTCCTCCCATGCTCTGCACTTACCTCACTTACTTCATACCTCATGAGAGCAAGGCGACATAGACCCCCATGGAGTAGACTAGAGAGCAGGGAGCACAAAGGAAGATGCCTCGAAAAAATGTGAGTCCTCAATCTCTTATCCTCTCCGCTTGAGATCGATGGCAATGTTTAGGGATTTTTCTTGTACAAATATCCATCAATTGAAAAATACCTCAAATTTGAGCCAATTCGGCCCTCCCTTGTTGGTATTTATTTGAAGTATGCAAATTGATAAAAATTCTTCATGGATGTCTTATTGTTTGGTAATAACTTTTTTTTTTAAACAGAAACAATTTAGGAGCTTTTGAATATATAAAAACAAAATTTACAATGTTCTAAGGAAATATTGTTCCCAAAGAAGGATTGCACCCATGACACCTTGCTCATCCCTTACAAGTCTGTAACTATCATGAAACCTTCCTAATCTATGGAGATTGTATCTCCTTACAAACTATCCAAGAAGGAAGAGACATAAGAAAAACATTGCTGAAATAGATGGTTTATCTTACTACCCAGAAAGATTTCTGGTTTACATCCGCTTTTGAAAAATTGCACAAAATTTCTCCTAAACTAGACTTCACAAAGTCCTAAAACACTATCATATATTCAGAGCTAGGGGATACTATAAAACTTAGACAATAGAAAACCATTACAAAAAACTAGAAATCATTAGATGTAACATCCCAAAAATTCACAAAATTTAAAAATTTCTTCGTGACATTTATTATTGTACTTAGCTGTGCGAAAATATATAAAATGCTAGTTTATTCAATTAAAGACATGTTGGAATAAAATGTCATCATGATCATGCATATAATTTTGCTTTACGATGTGTAAGGAATATAATTATGTCTACATTATGATGCTATTGGATGTTTCTTTCTTCAGTTGTGCAACCTAGTTTACTTATGAGTTGATATTGATGATTCAGATAATTACTTTCTATTGTTTAACTATGCTAACTGTTTGTTCTTCTTTTTGATGGTGAAGGGGGTCTTATGGGTACCTTGAGGCTTAATTAGCTATTTTTCTAAAGCATTGTACCTCTTTTTCATAGATCGCAGGTAAAGTAGTAATGTTTTTAAAGTGTGAACGAAGAACTCCTATTTCACTTCAGTTTGTCTTCGATGTCTTAGAGTTAACCTGAAGTATTCTCCGGGTGAGATGTTTCAGTTTGATCATCATTCATTCTTTATGCTATTTGTGAACTGAAGTAATTGTATAATATTGAAGTATTGAAATGTTAACTTGACATTAGGAGGTTACAATCCTACCTTAGCAATAACAACATGTAAACATAATCTATGTAAAAATAGATCCTAAACTAAACTCTAGTGCTATTATTGTAACCTATTGCATTTCTTATATTCATATGTATAACATAAAGAATACTATGAAGATATCAACTTGACTAAGTCTAAGGTACTGAATTATATCAATTTCAAATACTTACTTTTGTGATAGATTTATAAAGTTTTAGAGTGTTCAGATGATCACTATACACTAGTGCTGAATAGCCTTTAGCCTTTACACAAGGTTTTGTGACTATACATATTTTGTAAAAGGGTGCAATTGTGAAACTTTCAATTATCATACTACTCCTATAGTATGTAAACTATATGCGATTATTATGCATTTCCTAAAGTGTGTAAACTATTTACAATACTATACGATAGGAGGTTAAATGAAATATACACATTATGCGATGATTATAATCCTAAGTTTTTCGATGCCTTGTTGATATAATAAGAACGGTTAAGACTTTGGCTTACGATACTATATGTTTTACAATGTTCCAGCTATGACCTTTTTGTCAACATCGTTATGGACAAGGTATTATTGACATCATGATTTAATGCTGGAAGACAATACGTAACCGGTCTTACATTAAAATCTCCTATCTACTACCTTGGTGGAAATCTCAACGGATTCTTTCGTGGCAAGGGTCACGTGAATACACAACAAGAATATTGTTAACAAGGTCGAGCTATGCATGGTTTAGCCTACAATTTTAAAGTGCTGGACTCCATGGTAGAAATGATAATCAATGAGGTTTTCATTGATCTCATCCATCGTTGATCTCATGGTGTTCTTAGGTTTTGGACTAAACCCTAGTCCTCCAGTATGTCTCATTGTGGTTGTTCCTTTGGCATTCATTTTTCATTGGTAGAGTGTGGGAGAGGCCGACAGCCTTGAGAAATTTTAGGGTTTTGTTAGTAGGGTGCTAAGGCACCTCCCCGATTTCGATGATAGGACTGGTGATTGTAAATTTAACTCTCAGAGCCGAGCCTTTAAGTGTACTGGCTTGCTGCAATCTTTGGTAGTTGGAATAGTTTCCAGGTTTTCATGATAGTTTTTGAGATAAATTGATTTAGAGGCTGGTTTCTTTTTGCGGGTAAATAGTAGTCCTCAGGGCTATATCCAGTCTTCATTGCATTTGATAAAAATATGATGCTTGGGTTCCTAACGGATGTGGTGTCTCAGTTCTTCAGAAACTAGTTTAAAAGGTAATGTATCAGAACTCCAGTTTAATAATATTATTTGTGAACTAAAATTTGTAACTCCATCATGCAATATTTAACTATCATAGGTTTTTGCTGGCAGGTACCCACTTCGTCTGCAAGTTGCTCTATTGAAGCTTTGTTGGGGAAATAGCTTAACAACCGATAAGCCTCGCTGGATTCCTATAGGTTCCTCATGACAGTGCTGGCCATTGTTTAGTGTTAGCCATAGTTTGGGTTTGATGTCTGGCTGAATATTTGGCCATTGTCATGATGTTTTGAGAGCCAAAAGGTTGAACATAGGGAGGATGGGTATTCTCAATGTACTTGCAGCGCTACACTGTAAAGTTATTGGTGGAAATGTATTTTATGTTGAAGGGTGTAACCCTTGGTTGTTTTAATGAAGAAGAGAGGGTTCTGTAACTTGATACTATTGTATTCATCGTAATGGAGATCACTGCTCCAAGACCTATGCTATTATAATTTAATGTTTAGCTTATGAATTGCTTTGTACTACTACTGTCGAGAGCCAGAGGTTAATGTCTTGTTTTAATATCCTCAAACCCTAATGTCTACTTTGTTTTTGACATAAGGGACTGTTTGGAACCTTGAACCCTTGGGTTGGCATGTGACTAAGATGTTGCTATGTTAAAATTGTTGAAACCATACGGCTTGGTCTCTCGAACTGTGAACTTAATTTTGTTTATATAAAAGAATAGTATTGATGGCAGTTGATTCTGTTATGGTAACATATCCACCTTGTTTTGGTTAAATTCTATGTTTATAAAGAGTTTTGTTTGCTAGTTTTAATATGTTGTATAATATAAAAGTGATAAGGGTTTCGAACCCGTGACTGTTATGTTTGCAAAAAGTCTTCTATAAACTCTATCTTGGGTAAATTATTTGATTTGGTAAATGTTGAAATGAATACTAAATGTTGAAGTATAGGAGTTAGGGTTCTATTGATAATGGTACATTCGTACAATACAGACTTATTCTATGTTTAAGAGGCTTTGGTAAAGGTGATAAAGAGTTAACCAGTTTTGGATACTCCATTTGTATTGATAGTTGTTTTCGAATGTGAATGCCAGTAATTGTTTTGATATTGAAAAATATAATACAGAATTGAATAGAAGTCTTATGCAAGGGTTTAGAACAACATGGGAAACATAAAACCGTAGATTATTCTATTTCTGCAAAAGTAGGTGTATAACAGATTGTCTGAATGATGTGAATATTGCTATATTTATTTTGGCAACATTTGAATTTCAAACATACAGATCAAAGAAAGGAAAATGCATTTAAGGAAAAGATGATAAGATAGAGATGAAATTGGCATTTGTTGTAAGGAAAATAGTTAAATTGTAAATAACCTAATTTGATACAAGAGCCTAGAACTGTATGTGTATCTGCTATTTTTCTATTATAAAAAGAAACTACTCTACAGTCTGCACATTAAGTGTGTAACTACATATTCCATGACTGAGTAATTAAAATATCGATAAAATTACTGGATAAAAACAGAAAAAGGGAAGCATGACAGAGAAAGAAAAACTTAATAGAGTTAGCCTATTCATTCATCTTACCCATTACTTTATCGTTCATCTAATTTAATCTTCCCTCCCTGTACTAGAGTACAATACAGAAAATAGTATGGGGAAAAATATAGTGGAGGTATTTTATCAATTCTTAAATTTATTCAATAGTTTATAGAATCTTAAATAGAATAGAAAATCACAATTCTACTTCTGTATAATATTAACTATCAGTTTTTTTAAACTAATGAATACTAAATCAATAATTTTAGAAAATAATCTAACTGCTTAGGAGCTGAAATAAAAAGTAGAACCTATAACTGTAGATAGGGTGGACAAACACCCAAGGAGGCCTATTCCTCCCAACCTTCTCCAGAAGAAGCAGCCAATCTACTTGCTTCCTTTCGACCCCTGAGCTTGTTTACTGAACCACTAGGTAGAAGATTCCGTGTAGAAGCAAGCCACTCAGGTTGTGTAACCAACAATCAATAGAGAATTGCCATAATCTTCAATCTCTGCACTCAACAATAAACAAGGCAGACTTACACCATGATAAAAAACATAGCATTTCCCCTCATTGAATATATTGTGTGCATACAGCAGAACCACATGGTAAGTTTCCTCGTCAGGAAAAGTGATGAACCTCAGTCCACAATTCGATGGCTCTTAAAAAGATTGCCTAGGTCCTTAGTGGTGAGTTTTTAATAAATGAGCCTCAAGCTCCAGTCCCATCTTTTAGGGCACTATGACCACAATTCAAAGGAGTTTTCCCATACCAGCAGCTAGTTACTTGCCTCATGATGCTGCCACTTTTCCATTACCTTCTACCCCAGATTCCATTCCACCTAGTGGATCAGTAAACACTCTTTCAATAGTTCTCCTTAGGTGAGTGTCTCCTATTTTATTTATTTAAATAAAAATATTATGCAATTACAGTCGTCCTTGGACACTTGTCCAAACATAAAACTTTACAATAAAAGTTAAGATAATGTTTTCTTCAAACATAAAAAATGTTTTCAGCAAAGGGGTATGTTACAGTAAAACCAGAGACCATAAAAAATAGAGCTAGATATGAGGCTCATTCTTCCTGAGGAAATTTCTAGTCGATGGTTCATCATTTATTCCTGCCACCGAGCCACTATTTACTTGCAGATCCATGATTTTTTTCCCAAGTTCAGCTCTCAGGATATCAATTTTCCCATCCTCTTCAATTACATTTTTGTTGACACCATCAATTTTGGAATCCATATTGGCAGTGTAGGAAGAAACATAATCAATGGTTTCATCCAGAATAGCAATCCTCCCATTTTACTGGCTGCTGCTATTTGTGACCTCTTTATCTCTCAATTCTCATTGCGAAGAAGGAGAATATGATATTCCATACCTTTAATGTAATATTTGACCTCAACACAAATGATATGACTATTGAATATCTAAGGAGAGCTGAAGCTTCCACAATCTTCTTTTGCCGATGGAGAAAACAACTTCTTTTCGATTCCCAGAAAATCAAAATGACAAGGATCATGGAGAGTAAAGATAGAGCTTACCGAGGAGTCTTCTTCCTGCACAGTCACTGAGATGCTTTCCTTCTCAGAGTGATCCTTCAAGGTTTCCCAGCTCAAGAATCCCCCGTGTTTCGTTGTTAAGGGGTTCCTACACCACAAGCACTAAGACGGGGAAGGAACCAAAACACAGTACAAGGATGAAGACCCAGCACCTAATGCAGAGGGTGATAGGCATTGAGTAGGGATGTAATCACCCATTACACAGACTATCCTACGCAGGTGCCTCCTCTCCAACCTCTGAGCAGAGAAACTACCAGAGTTAATGCATTTTCCACACCAAACATGAGGATTAATACCAACATAGACCCGACAATCCGCCGCATTGATGAGGTGCATGGAGACCATATGTCTCATGCGTTAGGCATGCCCCCTTTCATAAATTGAATCATTGGGGGGGATCCAACATTGATATTCGAAATAAGTTTTATCCATTAATACGCCCCAACTAAAAGAAAAATTCAGAATTAAATCTAGAGGGAGGAGGATTTGAAAGCAATCACCAACTAAAAGGAGAGCATCCTCATTATGCCATGGATTTTGACAACAAGCATATATTTTAAAGAGGGACTCGGGATTAGGGGATCCAGTTTCTTTCATAATCATTTTGATCACAAACTAGGATGCCCCAATTTAGACCTACTCATTTATTAGCCATTATATCTGCCTGTTGATTATTTTCTCTCAGCACATGGAGGAAATTGATTGCTTTGAATTCATTTACAATGCACTTGAGGAGATAGTGCATCTTAGTAGATGGATTCTTACGATTCTTTGTCATATTCCTTGCTTCTCATGTGACCATTAGCGAGTCACCAAAAACCACCAATTCCTCAATGCCATTTTTTCTTGCTAATTTGAGTCCTTTGGTTAAGGCTAACCATTCAACACCATTATTTGTCTTTCTTCCAATTACCCATGCATACTCCTTCTTATTGTTCCCCTTAGAGTCATAAATGAATCCACCCACACCTTCCAGCCCAGGATTTCCTTTCGAGGCTCCATCAAAGAACAAAGAACTGCAGCCAAGATTCTTCCACAAACTTTGAAAGTCTAGTGAGCTCATTCTTAATTGCCAATTCGATGATCTAGGTATTTTAGAAGGCTTGATCCATAAGAGAGAGGATGGGGGCACAAGAAATTCAAAATCCCAAACTCTTACCTCTGTTGACAGGGGCTCCTTATTTATGTTTAACATCCCCCTCGTGGATAAAGCCTCCACCCAGAGGGCTTTTGCAGAAGAGAGAAATTTTCCTGGGCTTGTATTTTTTCTTCAAAGATCTCTTTATTTCTTGTTGTCCAGATCTTCCAGCAAATGCATTTTGGGAGAGCTTCCCAGGATCTTGGGAAGTCTGGTTTTTGGGAGAGGGAACCTTTATAGTAATATTTCCAACAAGAAAATAGGTTATTCCAATTTGTTGGTAGGATCAAATTAAAATGCACGTCTTGAAAAGCACGAAACCATACCTCTTGAGAAAACTTACATTCTAGAAAGAGGTGATCAAGAGATTCTTCCGCTTCTTTGCAAAGGATACAATGCAAGGGTCCTTCCATTCCTCTTTTCCTCAAGTTCTCCACTGTTAACATTTTGTGATGTACTATGATCCAAAAGAAAGCGTTGATTTTTGGTAGGCCATCCTTGCACCAGAATTTGTTCCCTTTTGTTTACTTACTTTTGTTGTTCTTGAAACCAAATACTAAGCGATAACCTTCCTTTACAGAGTAAGAGCCCGATTTTCCCCAACCTCTTGTATCTGTAAGGTGACAATGAACTGGAGTTGAACCTTGAAGCAGAGAGAAAAGCATTGAAGTCTGAAAGGAGGTTATTCAGGGTCTCCAAGCATTTCCAACCATCCCATATTCCACTATTGGTCCAAGAGGATATGTCAAATAGAGTGGAGATGTTTAAATGGTCTAGCCAATGCTTAAGATCTGAAAATGCTGTCATGAAATTTGCAAGGGAAATGGGCCCTAATTTGACTTGCCAGATATTTATCTATTTTCCACTTCCTGAGATCCAGTAGAGGTTATCCTAGATGATATACATCATTCTCTTCCACAGATCCCAGATTGGATTTCCATTTCTGTTCAGATCAATCTCGTCCGTGCATGTTTTTCTTGATCCTTTCATATATTTTCTTCGGAGAATCTCTTTCCACTAGTATTTTTCTCTGGAGACAATTCTCGAGAGGATTTTTTATCCAAGTGTGAGGTTCATTAGATTTGGGTCTCTTACTTCAACACCTACATAGAATTTTGGGCTAAAGAACATTTCCCATTTAACCAAACGAAATTTTTTTGAATTGTTGGATTTTCCTCCTTGGCATAGAAATTTTCTGATTTCCCCAGTGACATATTGCATAAATTTTTTTGGAGCTAAAGAGATTGAGCACACATAAATGGGTAGGCAGAGAGAATAGAGTTGATGAGAAATAACTTTTCAGCTGGATTGAGCCACCTTGTCCCCCATGATGTGATTTTGTTTTTGTTCTTGTCAATGAAACCTTTCCAGTAAGCATCCCTTTTTTTCACTTTTAAAATTGGAATCCTGAGGTAATTGAACGAGTTTCGGGTTACATTCCCTTTGAAACCAAGAATCCTTGCAATCCTTGACAAAGTCTTGGGGGGGGGATTCCATCCGTAAACCTTAGATTTAGCAGAATTCACCTTTCCATCAGAGGCTTTTAGGAAGGTGGATAAGGCACCTTTCAGTCTCTCTACAATGATTGTAGATGCACCCCCAAGCAGGATGGTGTCATCAACAAACTATGCATGATTGGCAGATTTAACACATCTAGCTATCTTCAGACCCTTAAGATCACCAGAACCTTGAAGGTAATGTAGCTTCCTTCTCAAAGATTATGCAACCAGAAGGTAAATGAAAAGAGATAGGGGAAACCTTGTCAAATACCCATGGTAGCTTGAAAGAAATTGGTAGGCCTGCCATTCACTAATGGAGAAATCTAGGGACTACTGATACATGTTATGATCCACCTGATAAATCTCTTGGAAAAAACAAATCTGGACATAATTTCAAAGAGAAAAAAATGGTTAGCGCTATCAAATGCATTATCCATGTCCAATTTTATTTCCATACCTTGTTGATTTATTTCCATGCTGGAGTGGATGGATTCCTGGACAATGATGATATTGTCGAGAATTTGATGCCCAGCTACAAAGCCACCTTGTGATTTCGAGATGAGACGAGCCATGATGTTCTCCATTCTAGTGGCCAAAATTTTGAGAGAATATTATACGAGGTGTTGCACAAAGATATTGGCCTAAATCGCCTATCAAAAGAGGTCTTCTTTATTTCGGAATCAAGGCCAGAAAGGAGGAATTAGTGGCCCGGCAATCTTGTCTTTTTTCCTTGTCCAGTTTAGCATCCTTTTCATATATTCTTTTATAATTTCCCATGCTTCTCTGTAGAAATTAATGGTGAATCCATCTGTCCCAGGAGCCTTATCAATGTGCAAGCACCATATTGATTCTTTTATCTCATATTCCAAAATTGGTTTTGTTAACTCTCTATTCACGAGATCATAAATAAAAGGGGGGATTCCAACTTTTAAGAACATCATGAACATATCTTAATTTAGATTCCCAAATGTAGCTAGGAGACCCAAAGCAATTAAGGTTCCACACATTTTGTATTATTTCTTGAACTTTTGCGTCTTATAACCAGATATGAAACAGAAAGGGATGGGAACAAGATTTACAAGGGAGGACAAAGCCAATGATATAGGATTGTGATCAAATACTCTTGAAGGAAAATCAAAGGAAGATGGAAGAAGATCTTTTTGAAGAAAGGAAGAACTTACCAGAAACCTGTCAAGTCTTGCCGCAATGTGACTGATGTCTATCCTTATGTTGCTCCAAGTGTATTTCCCATTATTCAGAGGAGTGTCCAACATATCCAAGTCTGAGATCAAATCCTCTATCATCTTGACAAATGGGTCCTTTAGTTTCAAGCTTCCTCATTTCTTCAGCCACGACTTGGTAGTGCTGAAATCCTCTGCAATAATAAGATCTTTTCCTCACAGATCCTCTTTTAACAAAGGGAGATATTCCCAAAATTTTAGCTTGTCCCTGTAATGCATTGGCCCATATACATTATAGATATAGAGAGAGTCTAAATCATCCTTCCCTTGAATTTCTGTCAGTAGCCAATGGTAACTTTCCCTTACTGATTTTATTGAAAATTTGTTTGAATAAAAAGTTGTTATTCCCCCTGAAGCTCCTCTGGATCTTATGGCTCTTCCTTGACTGTTTTTCTAGAAAATATGTGAAAGTGCCATTACCTCCACATCAATAATTTTTATCTCTTATATTTGTAAAATGTCTCCCCTCTCAGGTTTTATAATGTATTTTATAGCTTCCACTTTTATCGAGCCTCCCAAACCCCTGTAGTTCCAAGGGAAATCTTTCATTATTTCTTGAGCAATTGAGATCCTGCTCGGGACCTGCCATCTGCTTTTTCCCCTCCCGAGTTTTTGGGGTTTTGAAGGAGTTTAATTTCCTCAAGGCTCTGCTATATTCCAAGTTCTAGATCTCTTTTTGCTTCCTGTTCTTTATGATACCTTTGTGATTTTCTTCCTCTAGTGGTCGGGGGTGGGCCTAGATCATGCATTTCCTGAGATACTTGAGAGGAAGAATGCTCAGGATTAAGAACTTGTAGTGTGACTTTATTTTTTTTTATCGTATCAACCCAGGAGCCCCGTAGGTTTGAAGAACCCTCAAGTGCTTACTCGATCCTTTCATCACTGGGAAAAGGGGTAGGAATGCTGGTGGTTGTAGGAGCCTCTCAATATTCTATTTATGCTTCCACTAAGAGGGTTTCTGTCATTGGGATTTATCCTTCTTCTGTATTCAATGCCTGAAACTGGTTTCTAGTTGAGGCTCCTTTTCCTTCATGATATTTCTCCTTTCTTTTCTTTGGTTGAGACCCATTAGATAGATTAGGAACTAGTGGGGGAATTTTTCTTCCCCTTTTTACTTGTTGCCATCCTTCCTCTTGGTTTTTCTCAAGGATTTCTTGAGCTAATTTTGGGTAGTTTTTTACAAAGTGTCCATATTCATGGCACTTCTTGCACTTGAAAGAAATTGTTCGTACTATACATTTTGCAGATGCTCCCATCCAACCATGTACAAGTTTAATACTTTTGGAAGGCCTTTACCCAGGTCAACCTCCACACAGATCCTTGCACAAGAAATTAAAGGTCCCTTTGGTTCTGCTTTATCGATGTATTTTCCAAGAGAGTTCCCAATTGCTTGAAGAGTTTCATCATTCCAGCAGTGTGGGGCGAGGTGGCGGAGACGAACCCAAACTGGAACCGCTATGGGAACATCCTTTTTTGGATCAAAAGATAAACTCCAATGGTTTAGATATAAACCATGAGGACCCATGAAGTTGTTAGTTTTTCATTATATTTGATTCAATCTAATCTAGGATCTTAACTAAGAGAACAACATGTACAACATATCAAACACAAGAGACAAGAGACACAAAGCATTTCACCGGGGAAAACCAAGAAGGTGAAAAACCCTACAACTTCCTCAAAGATAGAATGAGAACCAATACAAAGATCACAAAGATAAACCCCAAAAGATAGAGATAGTCTCGTAACATCTTCTCCTCCTCCACTTGTGTTCATTCCTCCTCTCTCTCACTAATGCAAAGTGAGTGAGTGTGTGAATGAATAAATGAGAGAGTCACACTCTCTATTTATACTTTACTTCACTTGACTTTTAACTCTAACTAGGTCAGCCCCAACTTAACCACTTAACATAATGCTTGCTGGGCCGACCCCACTAGGGTGGTCTAATAACCCTTTAACCCACATGACTCATACAGGTCCGACCCCACCAAGGTGGTCTAATAACCCATCAAGTATAAGTTACGACACTTACAATATAACTTGTGACACATGCAAGTACAAATGATGACACTTCCAATCAGAGGAATAATACATCTTCGTTGGGGATACAATAAAGTACACATGTAATGCATACAATATACAAGTGAATATCTTCCGAAATTACAAATACATCAACACTCCCTCTTAATTAGGAAGGTATTCTCTTGACAAAGGTCATCAATACATATCGATACAAGTCTTCAATTCTAGAGCTGGATCATCGTCACTGCTACTATACTCATCATCTCGATCACTGGTGCTATCTCTCATTTCTTCTCATCATAGGAAGTTCTACAGAGCCAGCCCTTTTTCATGCTGGTTGTAGGCCTAGCCTCTTATAGGTCTTCAACATCTTTGGCCATCCTGTGGAATGTGCCTCAACAAAACCTCAAAAGAGCATCTGAGCTCAAACTATCTGATCTCCCAGGATCTTTTACATGTGACCACCACAAAACCTCGAAAGAGCATCCAAGCTCAAACTATCAGATCTCCCAGGATATTTTACATGTGGTTAGGAAAAACCTTAAAAGAGTTCCTGCAAACTGCAAGATCTCTAAAGAGCATCCCAATACTTTTACGAGCACACAACTCAACCTATCAGATATCCAGGACTTATTACATGCCTCCTATAGCAAAATCTCGAAAGAGCATCTGAGCTCAAACTATCGGATCTCCCAAGATATTTTCTATGCTACCTGTAGCAAAACCTCGAAAGAGTATTCGAGCTCAAACTATCAGATCTCCTAGGATCTTTTCTATGCTACCTGCACAATCTGTCCACGACCAACCTGTAGAAAAGCCTCGAAAGAGTATCCAAGCTCAAACTATCGGATCTCCCAGGATCTTTTCTATGCTACCTGCACAATCTATCCACCACCAGCCTATAGAAAAACCTCAAAAGAGTATCTGAGATCAAACTATTGGATCTCTGGGGATATTTTCTATGCTACCTGCACAATCTATCCATGGCCATAGAGTATCATCCTGATACTCATGATCATACTGATCATCATCATATATAGTACATCATCCTGATGCACATCATCATCACATGATAACCCTAATCATGTACACAACATCATCTTGATGCATATCATCTAGAGCATCACCCTGATGCTCATCACACATGATCATCCTGATCATCATACATAGTAGTAACCGATCCATCATCCCGATGCTCATCACACATGATCATCCTGATCATCATCATAGCATCATCCTGATACATATCATCACATGATCATACTGATCATCATCACAGCATCGTCTTGATGCATATCATCTAGAACATCGTCCTAATGCTCATAACACATGATCGTCCTCTTCAGATCATCTCATCATCCATGGAGCACAGCCCAGATGCACATCATACAACACTTACACCATCGACATGGGAGAACACATCTACCACCATTCGGGGAAGGCTCCAGCCCTTACTTTTTCACCATGGGAAAACACATCTACCACCATGTGAAAATGGCTTCAACCCTTACATCTACATCATGGGAGAACACATCTACCACCATGTGAGAATGGATCTAGCCCTTACATTTGCACCATGGGAGAACAAATCTACCACCATGTGAGAATGGATCTAGCCCTTACATTTGCACCATGGGAGAACAAATCTACCACCATATGAGAATGGATCAACAATTACATCATGACCATGGGAGAACACATCTACAACCATGTTAGAAAATCACATGTGCATCTACGTCTTCCGAACTCATCACTTCCCTTTGGAAGGAACCTCGATCTGAAGTACACCAAGCCTCTTTCTGAAGTACTCAAACTTCACTCTGGCTATTGGTTTGGTCAACACATTTGCAATCTGCTCATCTTTCGCAACATACTGGAGCTTCACTGATCCTTGCCGCACCATATCCCTAATATAGTCATATTTGATCTCGATGTGCTTCGACCTGTCATGGAAGACCGGGTTCTCTGGCAACTTCACACAACTCTAGTTGTCACAATAGATATAGGTAGCATCCAACTGGAGATCAAATAAATCAGACAGTAGCTTCCTTAGCCATACTTCCTCACAACTAGCTGAAAAAGCTGGGACATACCCTGCTTCGACTGTACTCAGTGCTAAACAAGATTGTTTCCTGCTAAACCAATAGATCACACCTGATCCCATACTGAGGCAGCACCTCGAAGTGCTCTTCCTTTCTACAGCATGCTTTCCCAATCTGGATCAACATAATCCTGTAGGTTAAAATTTTGATTCGCATCATACTTGAGCCCATAATCAATTGTACCCTTTAGGTACCTTAGAATATGCTTTACAACAATCAGGTGAACATGTCCAGGATCTGTCAGAAACTGGCTCAAGGTGTTCACCGCAAATAAAATATCTGGTCTCATGTTCATCAGGTACATCAAGGACCCAATCATCTGACGATACACCATGACATCAACCAACTGTGATGAAGCATCACTCAATAGATTCAGGTTCGATGCCATAGGTGTGTCCATGGCCTTGCAGTCCATCATCCCGAACCGCTTCAGGATCTCTACTGCATACTTCCCTTTTCCAAGGTAGATTCCATCTGTACTCTACCACACCTCCATACCTAGAAAGTAATGCATCATACCCAAGTCCTTCATCTCGAACACGACAACAAGCTTCCTCTTTGTATTAGCAATCAATCCAATCTCACCTATCACAAATAGGTCATCTACATATAGTAGAGTATCACTGTTTTTCCTTCCTCAACCTTGTAGTAAAGGTTGGAATCCTCTTTACTCTTGGTAAATCCCAAACTAGTAAAGAAGCTGTTAATCCTGCAGTACCATGTCCTGGGTGCTTGTTTCAAACCGTACAAGGCTTTCTTCAATTTTTACAGATGTGACTCCCTGTCATAAGTCTCAAATCCGAGTGGCTACTCCACATACACTTCCTCTTTGACTACACCATTCAAGAAAGTTGTCTTGACATCCATCTAGTGTATCTTCCACTCCATCACTGCAGCCAGAGCAAGTACTGTTCTGATGGAAGTGTATTTGTCTACAAGTGCAAAAGTTTCTTCATAGTATATCCCTTCTTTCCACGAGCCACAAACCTTGCCTTGTATTTCTCTATGCTACCATCTGCATCATGCTTGATCTTGTAGATCCACTTAGAAGTCACAATAGACTTCCCTTCTAGTCTTGGGACCACATCCCAAACATCATTCTTCATGATCGACCTGTATTCTTCAATCATGGCATTCTTCCATTACTGCATCCTGGATCCTGGGAACTTCAGATTCTTCAATATCTTCAATACATAGTTTTCTTGAACTTTGTTGCTAGAACAAATGTCATTGTTGAGTCTTCGTCGCTTGTTCTTCGAAACAAGTCTCTCTTGTAGGTGATGGTACACGGTATTTCCTACAAGACAACTTCAATTGCATGATTAGAAACATCTCATAGATTTCAGAACAAATTCTTACACATAAAGATATATGTCATACAGTCATGTAATTATCTTAGCCAATGCTTCAATAAAACATTTATCCATATCCCGTAACTTTCTAGATGCCTTCCATCTCTACCAGAACATTGTTAAGAGTGTGCACAACTCCCTACATGTCAGCAAAGAGGTTTCAATCTATATAAGTAGCAATGGAATGTTGTACAGTACCATAGGCCAGTTACCCATTACTATATTAGTAGTATCTTCATTAATGCAACTTTTCTAAAATGCATAATGTACATCCTAAATCTAGGAACATAAGTATGTACATGAATGAACAACATCATTTAACCAATAAGAAATGACAATTCAAATACTTATCTTTTTTTGCTTGTTCGGTGGACTCCCTCTCAATATTTGCTTCCTTGCAGGAACTACTGGAGTGTGCTCCCTCTTGATCTTTGCTTCCTGGATTATCTATCTTTGAACTTATATCCATCCTGGACAACTATGCATGCTTAAGTGTGCACTAGTGTAATCCTTAATATCTCATACAAAATCATACATTCATTAGTATAATCTCAATACTATCAAGATATTATGATTCTAAACAATATTAAACATCTATGGTCATGGTCATTTCATACATAGGTAATTTATCACAAGCGTTAGTATTCAATGTTTCATGGAGGACTTCTTTTACTCATGCATATTCTTGTTTGACCATAGGACTCTTCTAGTTTGTGATATCATTAATCAAAGTAAGAAGCATACTATGCATGAACCCATGATTACTCAAACATATAACTTCATGAATAATCATTATCAGTCATACCAAGTATACTTATATAAGATCCTAACACAAGGTAGGATTCTAACTTGATATAGGAAAAACATACATGGATTATCATGCTTGCTAGTTATGTCTAACATACCCACATAATGTCTTCTTGTTCTATTCAATGACTTGTGCTAGTAACCTACATATCTCATAAGTTAACCATTGTAGAACCAAATTATACATACCTCGTAAGTAGAGCTTCTATGTGATCAATGGTTATGGATGAGTCTTTGTCTTCATGTCACCATGGTCATATGCTCTTGATCTAGAACTTGATTTATATTTCTTGATGTAACTTTCATGTTAGTGGACAACATCATCCTCATACAACACCATGGTGTATTAGTAGAATCATAAGTGTCATACCCCTAAGCAATGAATGTCTTCTATCATTCACATGCATTCATACTTTTACTAGGGTGATAGGACAAGTCTAAAATTAATCAATATTGTACTAACCTCAATAATATGAAGACAAACATATCATAAACTTAATCATGAAAATATTTCAAAACATACATGTATCTTCTCAAGTCATACCTGTCAGGATTTCTTGTAGTCTTCTTATGTAAGGCCTTAGCCTCATCTCCCTCTGGAACTGGAATCTCTTCACTTATGTAGGTGTCCAAACCATTCTCTTCTAGAATTAACCCAATTCTATACTTCCATGCACCGAAGTTATCATCCCCACTTGATTTGTTGAATCTGGATCTGGAGTTGGCTAGGGTTTGACAAAGAAACCCTAAAAATACAAACTTGGAATTTCAAACTTCTATCTTAACAGGAATATGCATTTGACTAAGGCGAGCAAGCTGGTGTGCTCAAATTTTGATTCTGGTTTTCTGCACATTCTATCAAATTCTAGTTTTCTGGTCAAAATCCCGAACTAGGGTTTGATAGAGCCCGAGGTTCTACCCAACCAATAACTTTGATCTTGGTCTCTAAATTTATATTTTGATGAGGAGCATCCATCCGTGGTCTCATATTCAATAAATTTCAACTTTCTTTGAAACCGTAATTTCCCGCAGCAGTGACAAACCAAAAATGAAAGTTCTTAGAATCCAATTCTATTTGGACAACAATATATGCCATATTGTTTCTGATGTATCTCTGAAATTTCAGATCGTCGGGGTCTAAAACTTCGGCTTGTGGTAGAATAACCTGTCATCTTTCTAACCCCACATATTTGAGCTCAAATGGATTCTCTGAGAGAGAGATATGCCAAGTGTCACAATGTGACCTGTTTATGGGATGAAACAATATAGCGAGCTTGTATGGCGTGACACATGTAACTGTTTCAACTTAGGCCTTTGAAACTAGGACCTGGAAAACTACAGTCTGTTCCCTAGTTGTCACTTTTTACGGAATTCCATTTGGATCTTCCTATCTTGAGATATGAACTTTTTTCCTAGGTCACCTATTTAGGACTACATTCTAGAAGAGGAAGAAACCCTAACTTGTAGAGATCATATCTCACAAAGTACAACGAATCTAAGGTTTTCCTTCAGACACAAGGTACATGGAAATTTCATCTTCGACCTGTACAAGTTTGAAATCCTGAACCTTTGCCAAAATGGATTTATAGTGAGAGTTCCACGATGACTGGTTTTTACTATACCAAGCCCTAGCTTCCAATTTGTCGCAAGTGCAACAAGTGTCATAAATGCCATACCATGCCTTCCTTTAGGCTAGCTCTAATACAATGTTAGTTTCTCATTATTTAATTCAATCTGATCTAGGATCTTAACTGAGAGAACAACATGTACAACATATCAAACACAAGAGACAAGAGACATAAAGCATTTCACCAGGGAAAACCAAGAAGGTGAAAAACCCCACAACTTCCTCAGGGATAGAATGAGCACCAATACAAAGATCACAAAGATCAAACCCCAAAATATAGAGATAGTCTCCTAGCATCTTCTCCTCCTCCACTTGTGCACATTCCTCCTCTCTCTCGCTAATGCAAAGTGAGTGAGTGTGTGAATAAATAAATGAGAGAGTTACACTCTCTTTATACTTTACTTCACTTGACTTTTAACTCTAACTAGGTCGGCCCCAACTTAACCACTTAACATAATTCTACCCCACTAGGGTGGTCTAATCACCCTTTAACCCACACGATTCATATAGGGCCGACCCCACCAAGGTGGTCTAATAACCCATCAAGTATAAGTTACGACACTTACAATATAACTTGCGACACTTGCAAGTACAAATGACGACACTTCCAATCGGAGGAATAATACATCTCCATTGGGGATACAATAAAGTACAAATGTAATACATACAATATACAAGTGAATGTCTTTTGAATTCACAAATACATCAATAGAAGTAAGGTCCGCTCCTGAATATGAGATCTCCGTCGTCTTTGTTTTCAAACAAGAAAACAAAAAACCCCATTCCGCAAAAGCATTGTTGCAGGCCTCCCGAGATCAAGGGAATCCAATTCTTATTGATCCAAGAGTCCATTGTTTTTTGCAAATGCCAAATCCCAATAAACTGACCGACTAGTCCCTTCTCACTAAAAGCAAGAGCTTTCAACCTTGAAGCAGCGGATATGATCTGAATGCGAGGAGCAACAACTTGCTTGAAAAAAATTACATCGCCAGACTCTGAAGCAGGAGGAGGGGGGAGGTGTGGAGGCCAGCAAAGCCCAGAATTCCTCATCAAGAATGTGTCTTTGATCATCCAGACTCGGATCCATGTGAAGAGAACAAACCCTCTTAAAGGAGATCCAAAATCACCTAACCCTAGCAGAGCAAAAAAATATGATATCATCATATTTATTGTTTGGTAATAACTCATTAAAGCTTGTGGAAGGCAATGAAGCCCTAAAGCTCTCAAGTCTAGTCCTCTTCCAAGTATATTGTTGGTATCACATAAACCTATTCGACCATCCATCTTGGTGTGTCTTTCATTTCAATTTTGCAACAGGGAAAATTTTAAGGATCCATAATTTTCTCAAAGTGTAGAAACCTTGGTGAATCTTACTAATTCTTAAATGTAAAACCATAAAATGTTTGGCAATTTTTTTTGTAATAATATTCAAATTTCTAAGGATTTTATATAGTTTTGGGGCAGTTTTGGTGATTTTTACAATAAAAAATTATTTCATGGAATTTTGGTGAATTATTTTACAAAAAAAAGGAAAATTGGTGATTTTTTTTTATAAAAAAGGTCGAAAAATAGCCCATGGGCTAAATTTTGCCCCTAAAATTTTCCCTGTTTTGCAAGCTAATAAAATTTTGTTAAGGGTTCGATTGGTTAACGTGTTTCTTATTATAGTAGTTTTGTGGTGGCCTTAAGGTCCCTAAATGACTTTGAATATTTTCCAAAATTTTAACTAATAATGCAATATCACCAACTAGTCCTAAATATCCTATTCGACCCATGTTTATGTAGTAGACAATGCCCTTTTGATGGGTGAGAATTTGATATTTGTATGATGTTGAAATAGTTTTTTAAGGGATCACATTTGCACTGTTAACCAAACATAAAATCAACATCAATGTCATTCATTTGAATTTGATTAAGCCTTGTTGGTGAACCTACAATCTGTTTACACCTTGAAATGAGATCTTAGATATGGGCTTAATTCTTGTTCAAAATTTGTGAGATAACTTGTGATGTCAAAAAGGAATCTCATAGACCATAATAATTATCAATGTTTTGATCAAAGACAGTCCTCCTAAGAAGCATTGGCAATTGATGTTTTCGTGGTGTATTGATTTCTTATTACTTTTCCTCTCCTATACCATTTGCTTGTTTACTTGTCGGGAGTATCCTCCGTCATCAAATCTTCCTCTTTTATACATAAAAGTTGAGAATTTAGGGGTCTAACAACTCAATTACATATCACACGTATCTCCTTGTTGTAATTATTATTTTATACTCTATAAAAGTTGGTGTATCATGAGTTAAGCTATTGGAGGCTATAACGCTTTGGTTGAATTGTTATTGTATCATGATGCTAATTTCGTAAAAAATTAGCCCTTGAGTTAGCCAAGAAACAAATATTGATATATTGCTTCTTGAATCCCAAAATAAGGAAAAAAACAAGTCCATTATAAATAATAAAGATCATAAAAGGACTAATGATATGAAAGGCCATAAAAATTGTTCTCTTCAAATAAAAAACTTTATATAATGAATCCAAAATCTAGTACCTGGTTGAAGGTTAAAGTTGCACAAGAGAGTTTGAAGTTTTGAGCAAGTGGGAAACCAAGTCATTTCCTTCAAGAGATTCGAGAGCCATCAGAAGATGAAAAGTGTTTGTTCTATGGATTCCCATGAGTGGGAAACCTCTTAAAAATTTGTGAATGAAATGAAGAATGATCAAGATCTCTTTGAGGCTATACACCTACCTCCATTTGGAAAAATATTTTAACTACATCTATGAAAAAACCCCATCAATATTGTAACTTGAACATTCATGGAAGCAATGATAAAATTATCAATAGTAAGAGAGCAATTAGACATCAAATAATTGCAAAGGAAAAGAATGAAACTTTACATGAAATTTTTGTCTTGACTTCTTGATGAAGACAAATCTATTGCTATTCAAAATTAGGGGAAACCAAGAATTGAAGGAATGAAATTACACAATATGAAGAGTAGTAAATTGTTGATAAGAATAAGGTTTCAGAGATAACTTTGTTGATAGGTTGGGTGATTTGAAGCAATAATCCTTATCGCCTCTAGATTTAGAAATAAATGAAGCAATAATCCATTTGAAACTTTATAAACCCATGCAAGCATACTAAGCAATTGATTCACCACATCAAGAAGTAATAATAAACCAATAAAACTTAGGGAAACCCTTAGTTGATGCATATATCTCTCCACAAATGTACCAATGATCAATCAAATTTGTGAGCAATGATATGAAATACCCTCAATAACCACATGTACTAGATGAAATCATCTAAAAAAGAGATAATCATGTGTATAAGGTGATAATCCATGAAACATATGTATTAAATTAACAACATAAACACACATACTTCAAGTGCATCTTGTATGGACAAGGTATTCAATCTAAAATAATTGTCATGGTATATGAGGGGTAACACCTAGCTCCACATGGGGACATGCACTCTTCTTAAGTGTATGAGAAACTCATATATCTAGCATACCTACTATGAGGATGTTGAAAACTATTTCCTATGAGGAGCTTTACCATATTAGAATCCCCTTAGAACACCCAATCATCTCTACATTAATCTTCCATATCCCATATTCTCCTCTACTACAATATATACAAGAGCATCAACTATATATCAACCTAACTCCTGTTATAACCCTAACATGGAAACATTTTGTATATTGACCTAAATTTATCACATGTCTATGTAAGTTTGGATAAAATAAACTTCTCATGACTCTAGGTTTTAGAATATACACAATAGGTAACACTTCATGCTTCCCAATACAAACAGGATCAACATCCTAACAACAATCATGCAACTACTATTATTGGAGTCGTGTCATCAATTAAAAACCATGGGAAATTCATGCTTCCTATCAAAATTACCCTTACCCAAAAATCATATTAGTTCTTGAAAACATAAATTAAATTGTAAATAAAATTGATAACATGTTGTTGTATACTATATCTATGAATGTGAAATTTGGGTCATCTAACAACCTTGGGAGAAATGATCACGGTACATGGTTTTTAGGATGGAAGAAAATTTGGTATACTTATTTGTTGATCCATAAGAATCCCACAAGATATAGACTTACCCTATTATAAAATTCATCCTTAGTCCATTAGAGACAATTTTTTTGAGGGATACTCCTATGTGGTATATTCCTTTAAAGATTGAGACCCTGGACACTTTGAAAAAAATGGTTAAAATGCACTTTTGAGAAGTGATGATGGTATTGGGGGTGGTTGCAATTATTTTCTTATAGGTGATCAATAAGGACCTAGATTATTTACATTGGAATATGTTAGGATATTCTGAGTATTGGGGTTTTGTGATGCTTTGCATGATCCCGATGATGTGATGCTTTGGTGATCAAGTGTAGGCTCTCACTTGTTATGGATTTAATGGGAATGGTAATCCTTTGAAGGTAATGTCTTCTTTTGTAAACATTCATTCAAATAATGCATGTTTTGATTCAAGTGTGGTTTTGAAGGGTGATGTATTAGGGTTTGGCATTGTTGGGACATCAAGCGTAAGAATCTAGTGTTTGCAAATCAATTTATAAAATGAAGTACAATCCAGATAGAAAACTCGAGAAGATAGGGGTCTAACAACACAATTACATATCACACTTTCCTCCCTATTGTAACATACCTTATTGTTTTACACTTTATAAAAGTAAAATCACAAAAAATCTAATGGAAAACAACAAAATTCCAAGAACATTTTTTTTCTTTCTAAAAACAAAAACGGGGAAAGAAAGTGATTTTTTGTATCATCACCAAGTCTTGCAGCATGCTACATCTTATCACCAGTTTAGGTATTTTTCAATGTCATGCTTGTTTTTAACATATGTATTATGTCATGTTTCCCTATCCTTTGTAGGTACCATTAAGTATTGAGTCTCATATCACACCATCTAACTAACTTTGTCAGCATGGACCTAAAGTCTCTTTCTTCCCATCCTTTTGGTTTCATCACTGTGGTCATTGAATTCCACTCACATTTAGTTTGTATTAATCTCTATGGTCTCTAGTACACTCTTAACATTACAGACTATTTGGGGTCCACATTTACATTTGGTTGAGTTATCTCATTAGAGTTCATGGCCACTACCTAGGCTAGTCATCCTTTTAGATTCGTTCAAGATAAGTCCTGTGTCCCACACCCCTCAAATAATTATCCCATTATGTTGGAGGCTTGTTTATGTAGATTGTTGTAAATTTACACTTTGTCATAGAAATGAAGAGGAAGGGTTTCATTTTTTTGAATGGTATTTTGTATTGATGAAAATTTAGTTGTCTTCACATAAAATTATTACACTAGAAAACAAAAATCTTCATGTTGACAATGTAGGTACATCAAATGAATAGTATAATTACATGGATGAAATCATAATCACATGAATAACATAATTACACTAAAGCTATAAACTCTAAATTAGAGATTTCATGTATTCATACTTGTTGGTGATATTATGTAAATGGTTGCTTTGGATTGAAGAAAATCTTTGCTCCTTGTGGACAAGCTCAAAATCCACAAAAGTAAATGTAAATGTGTTTTTTTGTGGTCTATAAGAGAAGTAATGGAAGTGATTGTTCATATTGGTAATATACAATACATATTAAATAAGCTTGAAAAGTGTCCAAATTCTTTTCATGCAGTTTCATTTCCTTTTCATTTACATTCATTTGTTGTACACACCACTTATGCACACATGTTTCACACCTTAATTTAAACATCACTTGGTTCATTACCCCAAGTGGAACCTAAAAACCAACCCTAATCTAAACACACTAAATTCCTCACTTGAGGGCCAAAAATAATTTTGTAGCTAGGTTAGAACTTTGGATAGACATCCAAACAATTCCCCCTAGTCATTATACATTTGAGACGTATTGTTTGACTTTCTAGGGCTTCAAAATACTCTAGTACTATTAGACAAAGTTGATGCCATTTTGTGGGTGGACCCATATTTTCAGGGTGGTATGTGGCTAGACTAGAACAAGATGGACGAGTGGTACACCTTCCCCAATCGGTACTAAAGATCATCTAGATAATTTCCTTCATGCTAAAGTTGCAAGTAACTCATATAACGTGTCCATGAATGAGGTAGCTTAGTAGCCATTGTATTAGGCATCTTACCCAGAGGTGATCCCTTTAGGTGGAGGGATACCTGGAGCAGATAAAAGTGAGTAGAGGCCCTCTCTATAACTATTCCCTTCAATCTTCACTCATTGGACCATATAGGACTTGAGGCCCCTATTTTTGTTTGGTGTTTGGAGGACCTAATTCTTATTTCTACTTCTTTTCTTTAGATGGTACTTGAGACCCTTGTAGCTAGTGTTTTCACACAAGCTAGTGCAAAATAGCACTTACTAAGGATTATGGAACCCTTAGTAACAGTTCTTGATTAAATAGTGTGTGAGTGCAAATAAAAGTAAAAAAACAACTAAACTAAATAATTATTGCAGTAAAATTACAAATAAACATGAACCCATGAATCAAATGTTGATTTTATATTACGCTGTAAAAATGGATTTACAATAGATAGTTACTTCAAAAGGTGAGTAGATGGGGCCCTCTCATCCATACGAAGGGTGGTGCTACAGGTATCCAATGTTCCTTTCTCTTCTTCGAATGCTCAAATGGTGGCTGAAACTCAATTAGAATGGGGAAACTCAAGCTCAAAGGGAGGCTATGGTTTCAATGGGAATTTCGGATGCATAACAGTAGGGAAGAGTCAATGAATGATGTATCTTGTGAAATGGGGGGCCTTCACCACCTTTTTATAGTAATTTTGGGTAGTGGTGTATTGTCTTGTGGTATTGGGCAACCAATAGTATTGGGAAACCACTTGTATTAGCCAATGGTATTGGGAAACCACTAGTATTGGCCAATGGTATTGGGTGGTCAATAGTATTGGCCCATAGTATTTGATGATTTCCCTCCTTTTTATTTTATTTTGACTATTTCCCTTTTTTTTCTTCTTTTTTTGGTGATTTTGACCCTTTTTTAGAAGATTTTGGCCATTTGTTTGGGATTTTAATTAAATTTGAGGGAAATAATGATTTTTTCCCATTTGGTAACCAACTTAGGGACGTTTTGGTTTTTAAAGGCCAAATATGCAGGAAAAAGGGATGATGGGTTATGTGACTAGGGGGATGAGATAGGTGAACAATTTTTGGGTGTTAACAACCCCATTGTTGAAAATATTTGAGGAATATTTCTTTTACTTTTTACTTTGCGTATTGTAGATCTCTTCAACACTAGTGGGTCTTTTCCTTTTCTAGGGTGTTTTTTTTTTTTTTTTCTTCTCTTTGCTAGATTAGATCACTTATTGCACCCACGTTGCAATTGTTATTTTATTTAGTATGATTTATAGAATTGATATTATATGATTGGAGCAAACTTACAAATATCATGTAGGTAAATATATCATTGATGCTCCAAAAACAAATTATCAGATCTATCGATGAAAATGTCGACAAACTTAAAAAATACAAAAGTATTCACTATTTTTCAATTCTTTAAACATATAAAGAAACAATAACATCAAATAAACACATTGTCACTCACTCGAATATGGGAATAAAACTGATATATAAGATGTATAAGACGTCTAGTGATACATCACACATAAAAAATGGACTCGTGCATCGAATCCTGAGTCCGCAATTCATGAATCACCAAAAAATACAATCAATGTATCTCATATACAAAGAGATCAAGTAAATAATATTTTTTTGATGAAACATCCTAATCCAATCTTTAAAATAAGATGGAAAAAGCTCCCCAAGCTTAGGCAGTGATTTTTCTTAAGTGGAGAGTACATTTTTATTAAGGTCATGGAAAAAGAGTTCAACAATCAACATGACCAACATCAAGGCACATAGAGGGGTTGATGGGAACAATGAATTCATTTTTCTGAACTGCAACAAATGAACAAAAAGAGGGCAAAAAATAACAATATTTTTGAAAAAAGCACCAAAAATTTGCGATAAAATCGAGTAAAAATCACCCAAAAATCAGGGAAAGTAACTCCATTGAAACCTTTAAAATTTTTATATGCAACAACTATCAGTGCTTGTACAAAATTATCATTATTCATTGGTTTATCATTTTGATGAGGAGGAGGGATTTTAAGGAGAAGGTGTAGAGTATAGGCGGAGAGAGAAAGAGAAGTGGGCATGGAGGTGGTGGTAGAGAGAGAGAGAGAGAGAGAGAGAGAGAGAGAGAGAGAGAGAGAGAGAGAGAGAGAATTATTGGGTTGTTGTTATTTTGTAGGGGAGAGGTACATTAGGAGAAACATAGAGATATGGGGGCTTAGGTTTGGGTGGAGAGAGAGAGAGAACGCTAGAGCCAACTAAGGGGAGGTGATTATAGGTAGGAAGGAGGAGGGGGTTTGTGGGAGAGAAAGAGATAGATATCAAGAAGGTCAAGAGTTTTGGGAGAAGGGAAGTTAAAGAAAATGGGGTTATCTTTTGAGATTGTGGGGGTTGGGAAAGGGATAGAGAGAGAGAGAGAAAGAGAGAAGTGGAAGGGGGAATTATAAGAGAGAGGCAGTTAGGGGTAGGTGGAGTAGTAGGGGGGTTAGGTAGAGAGAGGGGGTATTTACGAGTAGAGAGATAGAGGTTAGGGTAGAGAGAGAGAGAGAGAGAAGATGGGGGATAGGAGTAGGGGTGGGGATTGGAGGGGTAAGGATAGGGTCATGAAGAGTGGTCGGTTTGGGTTAGAGAGAGAGATAGTGGGGGGTTGTTAGCAATATGGGGGATGACGATTATGAGAAACATAGAGAGAGTAGAGGCTTATTTTTCGTAGAGAGAAAGAGAGAGAGAGAGATATTGGGGGCATTTTAGGGAGTAGGGGGAGAGAGAAAAGGGTGGGATTTATGGGAAGGTGGAGGAGTGGTGTGGAGAGAGAGAGAGAGAGAGACGACGCGAGAGGGACGTGATAAGGGGTAAAGAGGTGGAAGGGGCTTGGGGGAGAGAATGAGATAGAGATCAAGAGAGTTAGGAGAAGATCATAAGGGTTACTGGGTGGTTAGGAGTAGAGAGAAGATCAGAAGGGTTATGGGTTGGGGGGTAGGGAATTTATAGATAAGGTTATAGTTTTGGAGTTTGGGGGTTGTGTGTGTGTGTGTGAGAGAGAGAGAGAGGGGGGGTGGTTACGAGCATAGAGAGACATAGAGAGAGTGAGAGAAAGAGAATGAGAAAGAGAGAGAATATGGGGGTAAGGATAGGGGTAATGGGTGAGTTATGGGGATTTGGAGGTCACGAGAGAGAGAGAGAGAGAGAGAGAGAGAGAGAGGGTTTAGCGGCTTGGGGAGCAAGACAAAATTTATAGAGAAGTTTGGGAATATAGAGGGAGGGAGAGATATGGGAAAAAGGAGAGAGAGAGAGAGAGGTGGGAAAGGAGAGAGAGAGAGAGAGAGAGAGAGAGAGAGAGAGAGAGAGAGGGTGGGGGGGTTGTTAGTGTTAGTGGGGAGGGGTATTAGTAGAAACATAGAGAGAGGGGGGAATCTTTAGGTTAGAAGATAGGAGAGAGAGAGAGAGAGAGAGAGAGAGAAGTGGTAGGTGGAGGTGGATTAGATGCGATGGAGGGGAGTTAAGGGTAGTGGGACTAGGTTGGGTTAGGGAGAGAGGGGGGGTTATGAGTAGAGAGAGAAATATTTTAGGAATAGAGAGAGAGAGATAGGGAGAGAGATAGGGGGAGAGAGAGAGGGAAAAGGTGAGAGGGGGGTAGTGGAAATGGTGTGAGGAGCGGGGAGTTGATGGTAGGGAGAGAGAGATGGAGGGTCAAAGATAGGGGTTTGAGGAGTGGGGTTAGGGAGAGAGAACTTGGGTAGTTAGAGGTTTTTGGGGGAGGAGGGTAGTTAAAAATAATGAAGGTAGTTTATGGGGAGAGAGCGAGAGAGTGTGGTGAGCATGGAGGTGGGGGGTGGTTAGTGGTATGGGGAGGGGGATTAGGAGAAACATAGAGATACGGGGGCTTATGGATAATGGAGGGAGAGATAGAGTTGAGTTTAGTAAGGGTTATGGTTAGGAGTGGGGAGAGAGGGGGGGGTAGGTATAGGGGAATGAGACTAGTACAAAATGAGAAATTAATGACTAAAAAAATGACTAAAATTTGACTATACATGACTATTTTTGAGTCGGTGACTAATAGTATCTGATTTCCACTATCTTATCTCTAGTCATATTTCACTAGTCATTAATTGGTTGACTTATTAGTCATTGATTTAGTAATTGATAGTCACTGATTAAGTCATTGATACTCATTGATTTAGTCATCGATACTCACTGATTTAGTCATTGATTGTCACAATTAATGACCAAATATATGACTAAATAAACTACTAGATGATAACATATTAATGACTAAGCTATATACGACTAAACGTTAGTCACGCTATAAGATACTGGAAATTAGATACTAATAGTCATATATATGCGAATTTAGTTATTTTCTTAGTCACTAATTTATGATAGGGTATGGAGGAATTGAACCACCAATCTCCTGCCTATAATTAGGCAAGTGCTCTTGCATTGAGCTAGCACCCTTTAAGAAGTTGTTATTGTTTGAGAATGATGATATTCAAACAAATTTTCCATGGAAACAAAATGAATGTCAAACATATTCAAGAAAAATTCTTCAAGTACTAAAATAGTTCTAAGATATAGCAGTTCAACTCTGACAATGATGAAAATTCAAAGAGAGAGAAATATTTTAGGGATAGAGAGAGATAGGGAGAGAGGGAGGGAAAAAATGAGATGGGGGGTAGGTGTAATGGTGTGAGGAGAAGGGAGTTGAGGGTAGAGAGAGAGAGGGAAGGTCAAGGATAGGGGTTGAGGGGTGGGGTTAGAGAGAGAGAGAGAGAGAGAGAGAGAGAGAGAGTTTGGGTAGTTATGTGTTTGTGGAGTAGGGCGGTGACTAGGGGTAGGGAGGAGGATGGGGTTTGGGGGAGAGAAATAGTTATATATTGGGAGGGTTTTATGTTAGGGAGTAGGTCAGTTAGAGAGTTGGGGGGTTTTTGGTATGGGTGGTAGTAGAGAGAGATGGAGGGGGGGTTAGTCTTATGGGTGAGAAAGATATATAGGTGGTCATGGGGGTGGGGTTAGAGAGAGAGATAGAGAATGGATCGGTTGGTTAGTGGTAGGGGGAGGGGTATTAGAAGAAACATAGAGAGATTGGGGCTTAGAAAGAGAGAGAGGTGGTTAGTGGTAGGAGTAGGAGAGAGAGAGAGGGTTAGTGGTATGGGTGGGAGTAGAGAGAGGGGGGGGAGGTGGGAGTAGAGAGAGAGGTGTGGGGTGGGAGAAGGGGGATTAGTGGAGAGAGAGAGAGAGAGAGAGAGAGAGATAGAGATCCAAGTGGGGGGTAATTAGGGAGGAAAAAGGGAAGTTATAAAATAGGGGGTATAGTTGAGTGGAAAGATTGGGAGTAGAGTAGAGAGAGAGAGAGAGAGAGAGAGATAGGGAGAGAGAGATTATTTGGGGGGTGTTAGGGAGTAGGGGAGAGAGAGAGTGGGTGGTATTTATGGGTAGGTGAAGTAATAGTTTGAGAGAGAGAGAGAGACCACTTGGGTGGGGGTGATTAGAGGTATGGTAGGAGTGGTTTTGGTGGAGAGAAAGATATAGAGATTAGGAGGATGAGGGTTTTGCGGAGTACAACATAGAGAGAAGGAGGTTATATTTGAGGAGTGTGGAGTTGGGGAAAGAGGAGGAGGTTAGTGGCAGGTGTAGTAGGAGGGGGGTGGTTATGAGGAGAGAGAGAGAGAGAGAGAGAGAGAGAGAGGGTGGGTGTTAAGGGGTTGGGGTAGAGAGAAAATGGTGGGGGTTACGGGCAAGCAATTTAGGGGAGATAAATAAAGAGAGTGTACAACATTTAGAGAGAAGGAGGTTATATTTGAGGAGTGTGGGGGTTGGGGGAGAGAGAAAAGGGAGGGGGCTACGGGTAGTCAATGTTGGGGAGAGGGAAAGAGAGTGATAGAAGGGGTTAGTAAGAGTTAAGGAGAGGAGAGAGATAAAGAGAGAAGATGGAGGTTTATGGTAGGGGTGGGAGTAGGGTTGTGTGTGTGTGTGTGTGGGAGAGAGAGAGAGAGATGGAATGATTAGATGTAATGGAGAGGAGGGGGTTGGGTGACAGAAAGAGATAGATATCATGGGGTTTCATGATTTGGGGAGGAGGTAAATTAGAGAGAAGGGGGGTTATAGGAGAGAGAGAGAGAGAGAGGTTATTGGTAAGGGATATGGGGATTATAAGAGATAGAGAGTGAGGATGGTAAGGGTTAGAGAGAGAGTGGGGTGGTAAGATTAGGAGAGGTGGAGAGGGGGATAGGGAGAGAGAGGTGAGTGAAGGGTAGATAGTAAGAGAGAGGGAGAGAGGGTGGGTGTTAAGCGGTTGAAGAGAGAGAAAGGGAAGGTGGTTAGGGTTAGGGATTAGGGTAGAGAGAAAATGGTAGAGGGTTTTTGGGGAAAAAGAGAGGGGGGGAGAGGCCAGTTAGTACTAGGGGTGGTAGTATGGGGGTGAGTGCGAGAGAGAGGGAGAGAGTTATGGTGGTGGGGGAGAGGGAAGTGGTAGGGGAATTAGAAGAGATATAGGGTTAGTGATAGGTGGAGAGAGAGAGGGGGGGAGAGAGGTGGTGGTAGAGAGAGAGTGAGATAAATATCATGGGGGGTTGGTTAGTGGTAGGGGAGGGGTATTATGAGAAATATAGAGAGCGGGGGCTTAGAGAGAGAGAGAGAGAGAGGGCATGTAGGCTTAGGGGGTGAAGAGTGGGGAGGTAAGGATAGGGTGATGACTAGTAGGGGGGGCTTAGAGAGAGAGAGAGAGAGGGCATGTAGGCTTAGGGGGTGAAGAGTGGGGAGTTGGGGGTCGGGATAAAGAGTGGGGATTTAAGGATAGGGTGATGACTAGTAGGGGGACTTGGGGTAGGGATAGGGTGATGACTAGTAGGGGTATTTTGGGTGGGGAGTTGGGGGTAGGGATATGGTGATGACTAGTAGGGGTATTTGTAGTGGGGAGTTGGGGGTAGGGATAGGGTGATTAATAGTAGGGGGATTTGGGGTAGAAATACATAGATAGAATATAGATAGATAGAGAGAGGGGTGGGAAGAGAGATGGTTGTGGTAGAGAGAGAGAGAGGTTATGGGTTTTGGGAGGAGGGAAGTTAAAGAAAATGGAGGTAGTGTATGGGGAGAGAGAGAGAGACATGGGCATGGAGGTAGGGGATATGAAGAGATATGGTGGAACATGGTTAGTGGGAGGGGGAGGGGGATGAGGATAAACATAGAGACGAGTGGGGTGTGAGTATGGAAGAGAAACGGTGAGAGGGGGTTATTAGGGAGTAGGGTGAGGGAGATATGTGTGGTGGTTGGGTAGGTGGATTAGTTGGGGGTTAAGATAGATAGATAGATAGAGAGAGAGAGAGAGAGAGTGAGAGAGAGGGAGATGAGTGAGGTTAGGAGAGATAAAGAGAAGGATAAATAGATATGGAGTGTTAGCTAGTTCGAGAGTAGGGAAGTTAGAGAGAATGAGGCTATAGTTGAGGAGTGGGGGTTTGGTAGTAGAGAAAGAGAGAGAGTGGGGGATAGTTGTAGGGGAGATAGAAGATAGAGATTGGATTATATATATACTATAGAGAGATATCGGGGAGGTTATGGGTTTGGGGAAGAGGAATGGAGCTAAAGAGAAGAGGGCCAGTATATGGCGATAAAGAGAGAGACAGATGTGGGCATGGAGGTAAGGGATATAGAGAGAGATGGTGGATGGTGGTTAGTGGAAGGGGGAGGAGGATTAGCAAAAACATAGATACATGTTGGTATTATGGATAGGGAGTAGAGAGAGAGAGTGGGGTGTTAGTAAGGGTTAGGGAGAGAAGGAGAGAGAGAGAGAAAGAGATAGTAGGGGATATGCATGTGTGTTAATGAGAGAGAGAGAGAGAGGGTTGTTAGGGAGTATGAGGAGAGAGAGAAGGGTTAGAGTTAGGGTTATGGGGATTAGTAGGGGGTTGAGAGAGAGGGGGGTTGATTACGTATTGGGGGATGGAGGGGGTTTGCATGATACAAATATATTCATATCAGAAGGGTTAGGGGTTTAGGGTGGAGTAAATAAGTTAGAGAGGAGGGTTAGGGGTAGGGGTAGGAGTAGAGAGAGAGGGAGAGACAGAGAGGGGTTTAGTAGTATGGGTAGCATTACAGATAGAGAGAGAGAGAGAGACAGAGCCAAGAAGGGGGAATTAGGGGTAGGGGGCGATTAGTGGAGAGAAAGAGATATAGATTAACAGGGTGAGTGTTTTGAGGAGGAGTAGGGAAGTTAGAGAGAAGGGGGTTGAGAGAGAGAGAGAGAGAGACAACAGTGTGGGTGATTAGAGGTAGTGGGAGGAGGGGGTTTTGGGAGAGAAAGAGATAGAGATGAAGAGGGTTAGGGGTAGAGAGAGAGAGAGAGAGAGAGAGAGAGAGAGAGATTGGGGGCTTATGGGTTTGGGAAGGAGGGTGGAAGTAAATAAAAGGGGTAGTATCTGAGGAGAGTGAGAGAGATGCATGGGCATGGAGGTAAGGGTAAATAGTGAGAGAGATGGTGGGAGGTGGTTAGTGATATTGGGAGGGGTATTAAGAGAAACATAGAGAAAGGTGGGACTGATGGATAGGGAGAGAGATAGAGATAGGGGGAATTTAGTAAGGGTTAGGGAGAGGAAGTATGGGGGTGAGTGTGTGTGTTAATGAAAGAGAGAGATGTTAATTTTGAGCATTAATTTACAATACTCTAGGATCTTTGCATATCAATCATAGGAAGCATATCAATCATCACAAGATGCAAACATAAGAGATAGTAGACACACAGAGTTTTCATGGGGAGAACCCTAAGGTGAAAAACCCCACAACTTCCTCAAAGATAGATTGAGAAATAATACAACCAAAGTACAACCCAAGTACATAGAGATAGTCTCCTTCTAGCAGCTGATCCCCCTCCTCACATGTGCACCACTTTCTGAGTGATGGAAGTGTGAGTAAGTGAATGATCAAATAGAGATCTCCTGATCTCTATTTATACTTGTCCTGTCCAATAAACTAATGGGGTCGACTTGTCTAGCTTAACATAATAACCCATGGTTAACATAATCAGGGCCGACCCCACACGTGGTAGTCTAATAACCCATCGGCATGTTACGACACTTGCAACACTTGTCAATACAAATGACGACACTTCCTTATAGAGGAATAACACATCTCTATAGGAGTACAATATACATAGATGAAATACATTCTGAAGTTACATATACATCAACACTCCCTCTTAACTAGGAAGGTATTTCTTGACACAGATTTGCTAGCACAAGTCTTCTTCTTTGGATCATCATCAGTGAATCATCATCCTCGAATCATCATCATCGTCACGGCTGCTGCTATCTCAATCAATCTCTGAATCTACTCATCATAGGAAGTTCTATAGAGCCAGTCCTTTTTCATACTGGATGTAGGCCCACCACCTGTAGGTCTTCATCATTATTGGCCATACTGTGGAATCCTCAGGACTTATTACATGCATCACAAAACCTCAAAAGAGTATCCCAAGCTGTTACGAGCACATAGCTCTACCTGTCGGATCTCCCAGGGCTGTATTATATGTGATCCCACCACAAAACCTCGAAAGAGCATCCCAGGTTGTTACGGGCACACATCTCCGACCTATAGGATATCCCAGGTCTAGTATTACATGTGGTCAGGGAAAAACCTCTAAAGAGCATCCCAGGACTGATTACAAGCACACAACTCAACCTATCGGATCTCCCAGGGCTAGGATTACATGCCATAGGACAAAACCTTGAAAGAGCATCTGCCAGATATCCCAGGGCTAGGATTACATGCCATAGGAAAAACCCTGAAAGAGTATCTACAGATCTCCCAGGGCTAGGATTATATGTCCTCCCAAAGCAAAACCTCAAAACAGTGTTTGCCAGATATTCCAGGGCCAGTATTACATGCCATAGGCAAAACCTCGAAAGACTATCTGCAAACCTCCCAGGGCTGGATTATATGCTTATCTACACAACTTATTCCACGGCCATAGAGTATCAACCTGATGCTCACTGTACATCATCCTGATGTACACATGATCAACCTAATCATCATCATTGCATCATCCTGATGCATATCATCTAGAGCAACGTCCTGAAGCTCGTCATCCATGATCATCTTGATCATACAATGCATCCACCTAATGCATACCAAGTATCTACCTGATACATATAATCATACATGATCCACCCAATCATACAATGTATCCACCTGATACATACACAAATACATGATCCACCTGATATATATATCATACATGATCTTCCTGATCATACAACATATCCACCTAGTACATATACAGATACATGGTCCAAGCATCCAACATGTTGCATATACATATACATGATCCAACTAATCATATCTATCATCCAACATGATGCATACATACATATATATAAGTGATCCAACTGATCATATCCAGCATCCAACATGATGCATACATATATACATATAAATGATCCAACTGATCATATCCAGCATCCAACATGATGCATATACAGAGAAGTAACTGGAGCATCGTCCTGATGCTCATCATCCAGTGCTTACATCCATAGCGATGTGAAGGATCCTCCTTCTACCATGCTTGGAATGGCTTCAGCAAATGTCTCCATCACTTCTTCCTCGAAGTGTCGTCAATCTGAAGAACACCAAGCCTCTCTTTGAAGTACTCAAACTTCACTCTGGGTAGTAGTTTCGTTAGTACATCTGCAACTTGCTCATCCATCGCAATATACAGGAGATTCACTACTCCTCTCTGCACCATATCCCTGATATAGTGATGTTTGATCTCAATGTGTTTCGACCTGTCGTGAAACACCAAGTTCTCAAACAGCTTCACGCAACTCTGGTTATCACAGAAGATACCAGTAGCATCCAGTGGGAGATCCAATAACTTAGACAGTAGCTTCCTCATCCATACTGCCTCACAACTAGCCGAACAAGCTACAACATACTCTGCTTCAGCTGTACTCAGTGCTACGTAGGACTGCTTCCTGCTAAACCAAGAGATCACACCTGATCCCATACTGAAACAACACCCAGATGTGTTCTTCCTATCTGCAGCATTGCTTGCCCAATCTAAATCAACATAACCCTGCAGGTTAAAATTTTGATTCGCATCATACTTGAGCCCATAATCAATTGTACCCTTCAGGTACCTCAGAATATTCTTTATAGAAACCGGGTGAACACTTTTTGGATCCGTCAGGAACTAGCTCAATGTGTTCACCGTAAAGCAAATATCTAGTCTAGTGTTCATCAGGTACATCAAGGACCCAATTATCTAACAATACACAGTGACATCAACCGGATCAGATGAAGCATCACACAAAAGCTTCAAGTTCAATACCATAGGTGTGGCCATGGCCTTGCAGTCCATCATCCCGAACCTCTTCAAGATCTCTACTGCATACTTCCCTTGTCCAAGGAAGATCCCATCTGCACTCTGCCACACCTCCATGCCTAGAAAATAATGCATCATCCCCAAGTCCTTCATCTCAAACATGGGTGCAAGCTTCCTCTTGGTATCGACAAATGAACTATCATTACCTATTACAAACAGATCATCTACATACAATAGTAGTATCATAGGGAATCTGCTTTACTACATACAATTGTAGTAAAGGTTGGAATCTGCTTTACTCTTGGTAAAGCCCAAACTGGTTAGAAATCTATATATCCTCCCATACCAAGTCCTAGGAGCTTGCTTCAAGCCATACAAGGCTTTCTTCAACCTGCACACATATGACTTCCTGTCATGTGTCTCAAAACCAAGTGGTTGCTCCACATACACTTCCTTCTCGACTAAACCATTTAAGAAATATGTCTTGACATCCATCTGGTGTATCTTCCATTTCATCACTACAGCCAGAGCAAGTACTGATCTAATGGAAGTGTATCTAGCCACAGGAGCAAAGGTCTCTTCATAGTCAATCCCTTCTTTCTAGGAGAAGCCACGAGCTACAAATCTTGCTTTGTATTTCTCTATGCTACCTCTGCAGCATGCTTGATCTTGTAGATCCACTTGGAAGTCACTACAGACTTCCCTTCAAGTCTTGGGACTACATCCCAAACATCATTCTTCATGATCGATTGGTATTCTTCGACCATGGAATCCTTCCATTCTTTCTTTTCTGCTGCTTCTTCATAACTGGAATTTTCTTTGTTCATAATATCACAGAGTAAAGCAACATAGCTAGTATGTGATCTAGTTCTCTTCTTTGCTCTGTGTTTTTCTTCTGGAATGCCATATCTTTCTGCATCTTAAATGAGCTCTCTATCTCATGCAGGTTTCCTCTTGTGAGAGTTATTCTCACGAGGTGGATCTACAAGTATTTGTGGATCTTCAACTTCATGATCTACTTCTGGAATTGATTCAGTCATGGTAGTGTCTTGAAATATGTTTTCCTTTAGTTCTTCATGTCTTCAACAGGTGTCTTTCTTGATTTGATGAAGTCTAAGTTTTCATCAAATGTTACATCCCTACTAACATCAATCTTCTTGAATCCTGGAAAGTATATTCTGTAAGCCTTCGAGCTTTCACTGTACACCACAAAGATACCCTTCTTTCCTGAAGGATCTAGCTTTGTACTCTTTTCCTTTGGAACATGTGTGTATATTGGACAACCAAATATCCTGAGATGGTTGACCTCCAGTTTCTTACCGGTGAAGACTTCTTCTGGTGCCTTGTTGTCCAATATCCTGTGAGGTGTTCTGTTCTGTACATATATACAGTTGTCCTAGATGCTTTTGCCCATAGATGCATGGGAAGATTCTGGTCATGCAGCATTGCCCGTGCTACTTCCATGATTGTTCTATTCTTCCTTTCTGCAACTCCATTCTGTTGTGGATTGTAGGGAGTAGTCAACTCCCTCTTAATCCCTGAATCACTGCATAGCTTCCTGAAGTCACCTGAAGTGAATTCTCCACCATTCTCTGATCTAAATGCATTTATTTTCTTATCAGTTTGATTTTCCATCAAGGCTTCGAATTCCTTGAACTTATCAAACACTTCATCTTTGTTCTTCAAGAAATAAACCCAAGTCTTCCTGGAGAAGTCATCAATGAAAGAGACATAGTAAACATACCCACTCAGAGAACTGGATGACATTGGACCTCATACATCGGAGTGGATAATTTCCAAGATTCCTTTTGATTTGCTTTCATTGCTTGGAAATGCCTTCTTTATGTTCTTTCCTTTTGCACAGCCTTTGCAAACACCTTCATGCTTGATCTTGATTTCAGGAAGACCTTCTACAGCTTTGCTTGCAATTGGTAGTGCTATATAGTGCACATGAGCAAGCCTTATATGCCAAGTTCACTTGGCTCCATGGATTCATGTACCATGGCATGTTCAGGTTGTCCCTTCAATTTATATAATCCTCCCTCTTTCTCTCCAATCACCACTGCATCATCTATAGTTTTATCTTTTGACCACATAAGTACTTGGCCATCTATAAATGCAACCCTCATACCTTTTGCATCTAGTGCAGATATGGGGAGTAGATTCTTCTTGAGCCTAGGTACATATAAAACTTCTTTCATCTTCAAAGACTTCCTAGAGTCTAGATTTTAGGAGGCTTCACCACTTCCTTTGATAGGATATTGGTAGTCATCCCCAAGTTTCACCTTATGGGGTGACTCATGTTCAGATAGATTTACAAAAGATTCTTTAAACCCAGTCATGTGTTTGGAAGCCCCACTATCAATAAGCCAATCATTACAACCATGATAAATAGTACCTATGAGAGCAGAGATTAGAACATACTCTTCTTCGCTTGATGAGTCATCATCATCACTTTCTTCTCTAGCCTTCTTCTTGGAAGGTTCATCATCGTGAGCAGCATGAGCCTGATATCTCTTCTTGTTGCCTTTCTTATTCTTGTTGAAGTTGTTGTCCTTTTTGTTCTTGGGACAATCTACAACAAAGTGTCCTTTCTCATTACATGTGAAGCATCTCATGTATTTCCTATTCTTATGATGGGAGTGAGAGGATTTCTTGTAATGAAAGTGTTCCTTCTTAGGCTTGCTTCTTTTGGTATGAGCTATGAGAGCTTGATCTTCATTCCCCATCTTTTCATCTCATGCCACAAGCCTTGCTTCTTCTTGAGAGCATTCCTCCCGCAGTCTATTGAAGGAGATCAACTTCCTTCTTGCACAAATTCCTTGAATAAAGGAATCCCCTGACCTAGGTAGGCCATTCAAAGTGGCCATGACAACTTCACCATTCTCCACCTCTTTATCCACCGCTTCAAGTTGTTCCTTGATTTGAGAGACCCTAGAAAAATAAGATTGAATGGTTTCTCCATTCTGAAGCTTTACCCCTTTCAATTGGTTCCACAGGGTCATTTTCCGATTTATGTTCTTCCCTTCAAATAGCTTGGTCAGGGAATCAAACATCTCTTTAGGTGTCTTTAGAGATGACACATGTGGGATGGGATGGTCCTTTATAGAATAAGCAATGATCCTCTTTTCCTTGACCAAGTTCTTCTTGTGGAGGGCTTTAGCCTCTTCTTCCTCTGGGTCAAGGACCTCTTCCCTTATGTAAGTATCCAATTCATTTTCTTCCAGGATTAACCCAATCCTATACTTCCATGCTTGGAAGTTATCATCCACTTCAACCTTATCTTCAAGCTTGGTGTGGTGAGACATCTTTAAAGAGTACTTCAAATGGAAATAGAAAAGATATAGGTCTTACCACTTGATTTGCTGAAAACTGGATCTAGTCTTGGATTAGGGTTTGTCAGAGAAACCCTAAAAAATCAAAATGTGAATTTCAAAATTCTGGAAGGATAGAAAGATGCACCTTGATGAGCTAATCAGCTTGGTATATTCAAAATTTGAAAACTGCAAAGATTCACTCTTTAGAAATGCTTTTCAATCTCCCGGATTCATTGGGAGGAACCTGAATTAGGGTTTGAGTTTCCCAGATATTTACCCAACCAAAAATCTCTATCCAAAGATCTAAACTTCAATTTTTCCAAGGTGCTTCTAGCTATGTCTTCTGATTTCAGAAATTCCTATTTTTTTGGAAACCCTAATTTTTAGGGCCAAAACAGAAAGTGCTTAGAATTTAATTCTAATTGGACATATAGATTCTCCTTGATGAGTAGAGTCAATCTACCTTACTGCTTTTCCAAAATCTGTGGAGAGAAACCCAATAAAGAAGAAACCCCAGTTTCTGCCACTGTACGATGTCTTCTTCTCAGGGAAGCTCTGATACCATGTTAATTTTGAGCATTAATTTACAATACTCTAGGATCTTTACTGAGAGAATAACATGTACAGTATATCAATGCATATCAATCATCATAGGATGCAAACATAAGAGACAATAGACACACAAAGTTTCCGTGGGGAAAACCCTAAGGTGAAAAACCCCACAACTTCCTTAGAGATAGATAGAGCAATAATACAACCAAATTACAACCCAAGTACACAGAGATAGTCTCCTCCTAGCAACTAATCCTCCTCCTCACATGTGCACCACTTTCTAAGTGATGGAAGAGTGAGTAAGTGAATGATCAAATAGAGATCTCCTGATCTCTATTTATACTTGTCTTGTCCAATAAACTAATGGGGCTGACTTGTCTAGCTTAACATAATAACCCATGGTTAACTTAATCAAGGCCGACCCCACACATGGTGGTCTAATAACCCATCGGTAAGTTACGACACTTCCTTATAGAGGAATAACACATCTCTATAGGAGTGCAATATACATATATGAAATACAATCCGAAGTTACATATACATCAATAAGAGATGGGCATTGTTAGGGAGTAGGAGGGGGGAGAGAGAGAGAGAGAGAGAGAGAGAGAGAGAGAGAGAGAGATGAGGGGGTGATTATGAGTTGGGGGGGTTGGGTTAGAGAAAGAGATAAAGATTGAAAAAGTTTAGGGGTTTGAGGAGGATGAGGGAAATTAGAGAGAAAGGGGGTTGGTTTGGATGAGTGGGGTCAAGGAGGAGGGGAAGGGGTGTATTAGGGGTAAGGAGGGGGGTTTTGGGGGAAGAGAAATAGATAGATATCAAGAGGGTTAGGTTTTTGGGGAATAGGGTAGCTAGAGAGAAGGGTGTTTAGGGGTGCGAGAAGTAAGAGAGAAAGAGAGAGAGAGATGGATAGATATATATAGAGAGAGAGTGTGTTTAGTTTTTGAAGTAGGATAGATAGTTAGGGGGTGGTTAGTGGTAGGGGTAGGAGAGAGAAAGTGGGGCTTAGGGAGATAGAGGGAGTTTAGGGGTAGAGAGAGAGAAATAAAGGGAGAGAAGGTAGGTGTTAGGGATTGGTGGAGTAGGAGAGGGAGATAATGAGAGAGGGTTGTATTACGGTTCAGGTGGAAGAGGAGAGAGAGGGGGGAAGGGGGTTATATGTAGGGGAATGATTTGTGCATGAGAACGTGAGAGAGAGGATGAGTGGAGGGTTTTTAGGGAGTAAGGGGAGGGAGATATGGGTGAGAGAGAGAGAGAGAGAGAGAGAGATTGGGCAGTGTTGAGGAGTAATGGGATAGGGGGGGTGGCAGTTATAGGTGGGTGGAGTAGGGGGTTGTGTGTGTGTGTGTGTGAGAGAGAGAGAGAGAGAGGGATAGAGAGAGAGAGATAGAGAGATCTGATGGGGATGATTAAAGGTAGGAAGGAGGAGGTTGTTTAGAGTTGAGAAAGAGATAGAGGTTAGGAGGATTGGAGCTTTGGGAAGTAGGTTAGTTAGAGAGGAGGATTTTATATATTAGGAGTGTGGGGGTTCAAGGAGAGAGGATGAGCTATGGGTGGTAGGGATAGGGGGTGAGGAGTTGGGAGGGAGTAGGGAGAGAGAGCGGGGGGCAGGGATATGGTGATGAGGCGTGGATGGCTTGGGGTATAGAGAGATATTTGGGGGTTATCATTTTGATGAGGAGGAGTGATTTTAAAGAGAAGGTGTAGAGTATAGGCGGAGAGAGAAAGAGAAGTGGGCACAGAGGTGGTGGTAGAGAGAGAGAGAGAGAGAGAGAGAGAGAGAGAGAGATTATTGGGGTGTTGTTATTTATAAGGGAGAGGTAGATTAGGAGAAAGATAGAGTTATGGGGGCTTAGGTTTGGGTGGAGAGAGAGAGAGAGAGAGAGAGAGAGAGAGAGCGCTAGAGCCAACTTAGGGGAGGTTATTATAGGTAGGAAGGAGGAGGGGGTTTGTGGGAGAGAAAGAGATAGATATGAGGAGGGTCAAGAGTTTGGGGAGAAGGGAAGTTAAAGAGAATGGGGTTATCTTTTTAGATTGTGGGGGTTGGGAAAGGGAGATAGAGAGAGAGAGAGGGAGAGAGAGAGAGAGAAGTGGAAGGGGGAATTAGAAGAGAGAGGGGGTATTTACGAGTAGAGAGAGAGAGAGAAGATGGGGGATAGGGGTAGGGGTGGGGAGTGGTGGGGTAAGGAGAGGGTCATGAGCAGTATCCAGTTTGGGTTAGAGAGAGAGAGGGAGAGAGATAGTGGGGGGGTTGTAAGCAGTATGGGGGAAGGATATTATGAGAAACATAGAGAAAGTAGAGGCTTAGGTTTAGTGCAGAGAGAGAGAGAGAGAGAGATATTGGGGGCATTTTAGAGAGTAGGGGGAGAGAGAAAGGGTGGGAGTTATGGGAAGGTGGAGGAGTAGTGTGGATAGAGAGAGAGACAACGAGGGAGGGATGTGATAAGGGGTAAAGAGGAGGAAGGGGCTTGGGGGAGAGAACAAGATAGAGATCAAGAGAGTTAGGAGAAGATCAGAAGGGTTACTAGGTGGATAGGAGTAGAGAGAAGATGAGAAGGGTTACGGGTTGGGGGGTAGGGAATTTACATAGAAGGTTATAGTTTTGGATTGTGGGGGTTGTGTTTGTATGTTTGTGAGTGAGAGAGAGAGAGAGGGGTGTTTATGAGCATAGAGAGAGAGAGAGAGAGAATATGGGGGGTAAGGGTAGGGGTTAGGGGTGAGGAGTGAGGATTTCGGGGTCATGAGAGAGAGTGGGGGGTTTTGGTAGAGAGAGAGAGAGAGAGAGAGAGAGAGAGAGGGTTTAGGGGTTTGGGGAGAAGGACAAAATTTAGAGATAAAGTTGGGAATATAGAGGGAGAGAGAGAGAGGTGGGGAAGGAAAGAGAGAGAGAGGTGGGAAAGGAGAGAGAGAGAGAGAGAGGTGGGAAAGGAGAGAGAGAGAGAGAGGTGGGAAAGGAGAGAGAGAGAGAGAGGTAGGAAAAGGAGAGACAAAGAGGGGTGGGAAAGGAGAGAGAGAGAGGTGGGAAAGGAGAGAGAGAGAGGGATATGGTGGGGTTTTTGTAGTGTTATTGGGGAGGGGGATTAGTAGAAACATAGACAGAGGGGAAGCTTAAGGTTAGGAGAGAGAGAGGGAAAAGGTGAGATGGGGGCTAGGGGTAATGGTGTGAGGAGTAGGGAGTTGATGATAGGGAGAGAGAGAGGGAGGGTCAAAGATAGGGGGTTGAGGAGTGGGGTTAGAGAGAGAGAGAGATTGGGTAGTTATGGGTTTGTGGAGGAGAAGGGTAGTTAAAAAGAATGGGGGGTAGTATATGGGGAGAGACTGAGAGAGTGAGTTGGGCATGGAAGTGAGGGGTGGTTAGTGGTATAGGTAGGGGCATTAGGAGAAACATAAAGATAGGGGGCTTATGGATAATGGGGGGGAGATAGAGTTGAGGTTAGTAAGGGTTATGGGTATGAGTGGGGAGAGAGATGGTGGGTAGGTATAAGAGAATGAGTTGTGGGGGGTTTAGAGAGAGAGGGGTAGTTGAGAGAGAGAGAGGGGGGTTTAGTGGTATGTGAATTAGGGGGGTGGTTAGGAGTAGAGAGAATATCAAAAGGGTTACGAGTTGGGGGGTAGGGAAATTAGAGAGTAGGTTATAGTTTTGGAGTGTGGGGGTTGTGTTGTGTGTGTGTTGGTGTGTGTGTGTGTGTGTGTGTGTGTGTGTGTGTGTGAGAGAGAGAGAGAGAGAGAGAGACTTAGAAGAGAGTGAGTAGGTTAGGGAGAGAGAGGGGTGGTTACGAGCATAGATATATATATATATATATATATATAGATAGAGAGAGAGAGAGAGAGAGAGAGTGGAGGGGGGTTAGCAGTAGGTGGAGTAGGGGGTTTAAGAGTCGAGAGAGGGGGTGGTTAGGAGTAGATAGAAGATCAGAAGGGTTACGGGTAGTGGGGTAGGTAATTTAAAGAGAAGGTTATAGTTTTGGAGTGTGGGGGTTGTGTGTGTGTGTGTGTGTGTGTGTGTGTGAGAGAGAGAGAGATAGAAGAGAGAGGGGGGTTTAAGGAGAGAGAGGGGTGGTTACGAGCATAGAGATAGAGAGAGTGAGAGAGAGAAGATGGGGGGTAAGGGTAGGGGTAATTTGTGAGGATTGGGGATTTTGGGGTCACCAGAGAGAGTGGGTGGGTTTGGGTAGAGAGAGAGAGAAAGGGGGTTTAGGGGTTTGGGGAGGAGGAAAAAATTTAAAGATAAGGTGAGGAATATAGAGGGGGGGGAGAGAGAGAGAGAGGTGGGGAAGGAGAGAGAGAGAGAGGTGGGAAAGGAGAGAGAGAGAGAGAGAGCTAGGAAAGGATAAAGAGAGGCAGGAAAGGAGAGAGATATGGTGGGGGGTTGTTAGTGTTAGTGGGGAGGGGTCTTAGTAGAAACATAGAGAGAGGGGAAGCTTAAGGTTAGGAGAGAGAGAGAGAGGGGGGGTTTAGGTGTTTGGGGAGTAGGACAAAATTGAAATATAAGGTTAGGAATATAGAGGGGGGGAGAGAAAGAGAGAGAGAGAGGTGGGAAATGAGAGAGAGAGAGAGAGATAGGTGGGAAAGGAGAGAGAGAGAGAGAGAGAGAGAGAGAGAGAGCGAGAGAGAGCGAGAGAGGTGGTAAAGGAGAGAGAGAGAGGTGGGAAAGGAGAAAGAGAGGTGGGAAAGAAGAGAGAGATGGTGGGGGGTTGTTAATGTTAGTGGGGAGGGGTATTAGCAGAAACATAGAGAGAGGGAAAGCCTAAGGTTAGGAGAGAGAGAGAGAGAGAAGTGGTAGGGGGAGGTGGATTAGGTGCGATGGAGTGGGGTTAGGGGTAGAGGGACTAGGTTGGGTGAGGCAGAGAGGGGGGGGTTGTGAGTAGAGAGAGAAATATTTTAGGAATATAGAGAGAGAGAGAGGGAAAAGGTGAGATGGGGGGTAGGGGTAATGGCGTGAGGAGAAGGGAGTTGATGGTAGGAAGAGAGAGGGAGGGTCAAATATAGGGGGTTAAGGAGTGGGGTTAGAGAGAGAGAGAGATTAGGTAGTTATGGGTTTGTGGAGGAGGAGGGTAGTTAAAAAGAATGGGGGGTAGTATAGGGGGATAGAGCGAGAGATTACTGTGGGGGGTGGTTAGTGGTACAGGGAGGAGGATTAGAAGAAACATAGAGATAGGGAGGATTATAGATAATGGGGGGAGATAGAGTGGAGGTTAGTAAGGGTTATGGGTAGGATTGGGGAGAGATAGGGGGTAGGTATAGGGAAATGAGTTGTGGGGGATTTAGGGAGAGAGGTGGGGTTGAGAGAGAGAGAGAGGAGGGGTTAGCAGTATGTGTATTAGGGGGGTTAGGGAGAGAGAGGGGGGTGTTTAGGAGTAGAGAGAATATCAGAAGGGTTACGGGTTGTAGGGTAGGGAAATTGTAGAGGAGGTTATTGTTTTGGAGTGTGGGGGTTGTGTGTGTGTGTGTGTGTGTGAGAGAGAGAGAGAGAGATAGGGGGGGGGGGGTTATGGGTTTGGGGAGGAGGACAAAATTTAAAGAGAAGGTTGGGAGTATAGACGGGGAGAGAGAGAGAGAGAGGTGGGCGAGGAAAGAGAGATAAAAAGTGGCGGTGGGGGGGTTGTTAGTGTTAGTGCAGAGGGGGGTTATTAGAATCATAGAGAGAGGGGAAGCTTAAGGTTGAGAGAGAGAGAGAGACATAAGTGGTAGGAGGGAGGTGGATTAGGAGTGATAGAGTGGGTTTAGAGGTAGCGAGACTAATTTGGGTTAGGGAGAGAGCAGGGTTATGAGTAGAGAGAGAAATATTTTAGGGATAGAGAGAGATAGGGAGAGAGGAAGGGAAACGTGAGATGGTGGATAGGGGTAATGGCATGAGGAGCAGGGAGTTGAGGGTAGGGAGAGAGAGGGAGGGTTAAGGATAGGGGTTGAGGAGTGGGGTTAGAGAGAGATAGAGAGAGTTTGGGTAGTTATGGGTTTGTGGAGTAAGGGGTGATTAGAGGTAGGGAGGATGAGGGGGTTTGGGGGAGAGAAATAGTTATATATTGGGAGTGTTTTTTGTTAGAGGAGTAGATGAGTTAGAGAGTTAGGGGGTTTGTGGTATGGGTGGGAGTAGAGGGGGGGAGGGGGTTTAGTCATGTGGGTGAGAGAGAGAGATAGGTGGTCATGGGGGTGAGGTTAGAGAGAGAGATAGAGAATGTATGGGTTGGTAAGTTGTAGGGGGAGGGGTATTAGAAGGAAGATAGAGAGAGTCGGGCTTAGAGAGAGAGATGTGGTTAATGTTAGGAGTAGGAGAGAGAGAGTGAGGGTTAGGGGTATGGATGGGAGTGGGGATGTGATAAGAGGTAAACAGGAGGAGAGAGAGAGAGAGAGAGAGAGAGAGAGAGAGATTTGATGGGGGTGATTAAAGGTAGGAAGGAGGAGGGTGTTTGGAGGTGATAAAGAGATAGAGGTTAGGAGGATTAGAGATTTTGGAAGTAGGTTAGTTAGAGAGGAGGAGTTTATATATTAGGAGTGTGGGGGTTCAAGGAGAGAGAGGTCGAGATATGGGTGGTAGCGATAGGGGATGAGGAGTGGGGAGTTGAGAGTAGGGAGAGAGAGTGGCGAGGTAGGGATATGGTGATGAGGGGTTATCATTTTGATGAGTAGGAGGGATTTTAATGAGAAGGTGTAGAATATAGGTAGATAAATAAAGGGAAGTGGGCAGGGAGGTGGTGGTAGAGAGAGAGAGAGAGAGAGAGAGAGAGAGATTAATGGGGTGTTGTTAGTTGTAGGGGAGAGGTAGATGAGGAGAAACATAGAGTTATGGGGGATTAGATTTGGTTGGAGAGAGAGAGAGAGAGAGAGAGAGAGAGAGAGAGAGCACCAAAGCCAACTAAGGGGAGGTGATTATAGGTAGGAAGGAGGAGGGGGTTTGTGGGAGAGAAAGAGATAGATATCAGGAGGGTCAAGAGTTTGGGGAGAGGGGAAGTTAAAGAGAATGGGGTTATATTTTGAGATTGTGGGGGTTGGGAGAGGGGAGAGAGAGAGAGAGGGAGAGAGATAGAAGTGGAATGGGGAATTAGAAGAGAGGGGGTATTTAGGAGTAAAGAGAGAGGTTAGGGTAGAGAGAGAGAAGATGGGGGATAGGGGCAGGGAGGGGAGTGGGGGGTAAGGATAGGGTCATGAGGAGTAGCAGGTTTGGGTTAGAGAGAGAGAGAGGGAGATAATGGGGGGGTTGTTAGCAGTATGGGGCAGAGCGATTATGAGAAACATAGAGAGAGCAGAGTCTTAGGTTTAGTGGAGAGAGAGAGAGAGCCAAGGAGGGAGGGATGTGATAAGGGTAAAGAAGAGGAATGGGCTTGGGGGAGAGAAAGAGATAGAGATAAAGAGAGTTAAGAGAATATCAGAAGGGTTAGTGGGTGGTTAGGAGTAGAGAGAAGATTAGAAGGGTTACAAGTTGGGGGGTAGGGAATTTACATAAAAGGTTATAGTTTTGGAGTGTGGGGGTTGTGTGTGTGTGGGAGAGAGAGAGAGAGGTGGTTACGAGCATAGAGAAAGAGTGAGAGAAAGAGAATAAGAAAGAATGAGAATATGGGGGGTAAACATAGGGGTAAGGGGTGAGGAGTGGGGATTTGGGGGTCATGAGAGAGAGAGAGAGAGGGTTTAGGGGTTTGGGGAGCAAGACAAAATTTAAAGAGAAGTTTGGTAATATAAGAGGGAGAGAGAGAGAGGTGGGGAAGAAGAGAGAGAGAGGGGTGGGGAAGGAGAGAGAGAGAGGTGGGGAAGGAGAGAGAGAGAGAGATGGGGAAGGAGAGAGAGAGAGATGGGAGAGGGGAGAGAGAGAGAGAGAGAGAGAGAGAGAGAGAGAGAGAGAGAGAGAAAGAGAGAGCACCAGAGCCAACTAAGGGGAGGTGATTATAGGTAGGAAGGAGGAGGGGGTTTGTGGGAGAGAAAAAGATCGATATCAGGAGGGTCAAGAGTTTGGGGAGAGGGGAAGTTAAAGAGAATGGGGTTATATTTTGAGATTGTGGGGGTTGGGAGAGGGGGAGAGAGAGAGGGGGAGAAAGAGAGAGAAGTGGAATGGGGAATTAGAAGAGAGGGGGTATTTACAAGTAAAGAGAGAGGTTGGGGTAGAGAGAGAGAGAAGATGGGGGATAGTGGTAGGGAGGGGAGTGGGGGGGGTAAGGATATGGTCATGAGGAGTAGCGGGTTTGGGTTAGAGAGAGAGAGGGAGATAATGAGCGGGTTGTTAGTAGTATGGGGAAGGGCGATTATGAGAAACATAAAGAGAGCAGAGTCTTAGGTTTAGTGGAGAGAGAGAGAGAGCCGAGGAGGGAGGCATTTGATAAGGGTAAAGAAGAGGAATAGGCTTGGAGGAGAGAAAGAGATAGAGATAAAGAGAGTTAGGAGAATATCAGAAGGGTTAGTGGGTTGTTAGGAGTAGAGAGAAGATCAGAAGGGTTACAAGTTGGGGGGTAGGGAATTTACATAAAAGGTTATAGTTTTGGAGTGTGGGGGTTGTGTGTGCGTGTGAGAGAGAGAGAGAGAGGTGGTTACGAGCATAGAGAAAGAGTGAGAGAAAGAGAATAACAAAGAATGAGAATATGGGGGGTAAACATAGGGGTAAGGGGTGAGGAGTGGGGATTTGGGGGTCATGAGAGAGAGAGAGAAAGGGTTTAGGGGTTTGGGGAGCAGGACAAAATTTAAGGAGAAGTTTGGTAATATAAGAAGGAGAGAGAGAGAGAGGTGGGGAAGGAGAGAGAGAGAGGTGGGGAAGGAGAGAGAGAGAGATGGGAGAGGAGAGAGAGAGAGAGAGAGAGAGAGAGAGAGAAAGAGAGAGCACCAGAGCCAACTAACGAGAGGTTATTATAGGTAGGAAGGAGGAGGGGGTTTGTGGGAGAGAAAGAGATAGATATCAGGAGGGTCAAGAGTTTGGGGAGAGGCAAAGTTAAAGAGAATGGGGTTATATTTTGAGATTGTGGGGGTTGGGAGAGGGGGAGAGAGAGAGAAGGAGAGAGAGAGAGAAGTGGAATGGGAAATTAGAAGAGAGGGGGTATTTACGAGTAAAGAGAGAGGTTAGGGTAGAGAGAGAGAGAAGATGGGGGATAGGGGCAAGGAGGGGAGTGGCGGGGTAAGGATAGGGTCATGAGGAGTAGCATGTTTGGGTTAGAGAGAGACAGAGAGGGAGATAATGGGGGGGTTGTTAGCAGTATGGGACAGGGTGATTATGAGAAACATAGAGAGAGCAGAGTCTTAGGTTCAGTGGAGAGAGAGAGAGAGAGCCAAGGAGGGAGGGATGTGATAAGGGTAAAGAAGAGGAATGGGCTTAGGGGAGAGAAAGAGATAGAGATAAAGAGAGTTAGGAGAATATCAGAAGGGTTAGTGGGTGGTTAGAAGTAGAGAGAAGATCAGAAGGGTTACAAATTGGGGGGTAGGGAGTTTACATAAAAGGTTATAGTTTTGGAGTGTGGGGGTTGTGTGTGTGTGTATGAGAGAGAGAGAGACGTGGTTACGAGCATAGATAAAGAGTGAGAGAAAGAGAATAAGAAAGAATGAGAATATGGGGGATAAACATAAGGGTAAGGGGTGAGGAGTAGGGATTTGGGGGTCATGAGAGAGAGAGAGAGAGGGTTTAGGGGTTTGGGGAGTAGGACAAAATTTAAAGAGAAGTTTGGTAATATAAAAGGGAGAGAGAGAGAGGTGGCGAAGAAGAGAGAGAGAGAGGTGGGGATGGAGAGAGAGAGAGGTGGGGAAGGAGAGAGAGAGAGAGAGGTGGGGAAGGAGAGAGAGAGAGATGGGAGAGGAGAGAGAGAGAGAGAGAGAGAGAGAGAGAGAGAGAGCACCAGAGCCAACTAATGGGAGGTGATTATATGTAGCAAGGAGGAGGGGGTTTGTGGGAGAGAAAGAGATAGATATCAGGAGGGTCAAGAGTGTGGGGAGAGGGGAACTTAAAGTGAATGGGGTTATGTTTTGAGATTGTGGGGGTTGAGAGAGGGGGCGAGAGAGAGAGGGAGAGAGAGAGAGAAGTGGAATGGGGAATTAGAAGAGAGGGGGTATTTACGAGTAAAGAGAGAGGTTAGGGTAGAGAGAGAGAGAGAAAATGGGGGATAGGGGCAGGGAGGGGAGTGGGGGGGTAAGGATAGGGTCATGAGGAGTAGTGGGTTTGGGTTAGAGAGAGAGAGAGGGAGATAATGGGGGGGTTGTTAGTAGTATGGGGTAGGGCGATTATGAGAAACATAGAGAGAGCAGAGTCTTAGGTTTAGTGGAGAGAGAGAGAGAGCCGAGGAGGGAGGTATGTGATAAGGGTAAAGAAGAGGAATGGGCTTGGGGGGGAGAAAGAGATAGAGATAAAGAGAGTTAGGAGAATATCAGAAGGGTTAGTGGGTGGTTAGGAGTGGAGAGAAGATCAGAAGGGTTACGAGTTGGGGGGTAGGGAATTTACATAAAACGTTATAGTTTTGGAGTGTGGGGGTTGTGTGTGTGTGAGAGAGAGAGAGAGAGAGGTGGTTACGAGCATATAGAAAGAGAATAAGAAAGAATGAGAATATTGGGGGTAAAAATAGGGGTAAGGGGTGAGGAGTGGGGATTTAGGGTTCATGAGAGAGAGAGAGAGAGGGTTTAGGGGTTTGGGGAGCAGGACAAAATTTAAAGAGAAGTTTGGTAATATAAGAGGGAGAGAGAGAGAGGTGGGGAAGAAGAGAGAGAGAGAGGTGGAGAAGGAGAGAGAGAGAGAGGTGGGGAAGGAGAGAGAGAGAGAGATGGGAGAGGAGAGAGAGATGGGAGAGGAGAGAGAGAGAGAGAGAGAGAGATCACCACAGCCAACTAAGGGGAGGTGATTATTGGTAGGAAGGAGGAGGGGGTTCGTGGGAGAGAAAGAGATAGATATCAGGAGGGTCAAGAGTGTGGGGAGAGGGGAAGTTAAAGAGAATGGGGTTATATTTTGAGATTGTGGGGGTTGGGAGAGGGGGAGAGAGAGAGAGGGAGAGAGAGAGAGAAGTGGAATGGGGAATTAGAAGAGACGGGGTATTTACAAGTAAAGAGAGAGCTTAGGGTAGAGAGAGCGAGAAGATGGGGGATAGGGGTAGGGAGCGGAGTGGGGTGGTAAGAATAGGGTCATGAGGAGTAGCGGGTTTGGGTTAGAGAGAGAGAGAGGGAGATAATGGGGGGGTTGTTAGTAGTATGGGGCAGGGCGATTATGAGAAACATAGAGAGAGTAGAGTCTTAGGTTTATGAGAGAGAGAGAGAGAGAGCTGAGGAGGCAGGGATGTGATAAGGGTAAAGAAGAGGAATGGGCTTGGGGGAGAGAAAGAGATAGAGATAAAGAGAGTTAAGAGAATATCAGAAGGGTTAGTGGGTGGTTAGGAGGAGAGAGAAGATCAGAAGGGTTACAAGTTGGGGGGTAGGGAATTTACATAAAAGGTTATAGTTTTGGAGTGTGGGGGTTGTGTGTGTGTGTGAGAGAGAGAGAGGTGGTTACGAGCATAGAGAAAGAGTGAGAGAAAGAGAATAAGAAAGAATGAGAATATGGGGGGTAAACATAGGGGTAAGGGGTGAGGAGTGGGGATTTGGGGGTCATGAGAGAGAGAGATAGGGTTTAGGGGTTTGGGGAGTAGGACAAAATTTAAAGAGAAGTTTGGTAATATAAGAGGGAGAGAGAGAGAGGTGGGGAAGAAGAGAGAGAGAGGTGGGGAAGGAGAGAGAGAGAGAGAGAGAGAGAGAGAGTTATTGTTATTAGGGAGGGGGAGGAGGAGGAGAGAATGAGGGGGGGAAAAGAAGGGGGATTAGTGGAGAGAGAGAGAGAGAGAGATCCAAGTGCGGGGTTATTAGGGAGGGTTAGGGCTCTGGGGAGGTGTAGGGAAGTTAGAAAAAGGGTGGTATAGTTGAGTGGAAAGATTTGTAGTAGAGTAGAGAGAGAGATAGAGAGAGAGAGAGATTATTTGGGGGGTGTTAAGGAGTAGGGGAGAGAGAGAATGGGTGGTATTTATGAGTAGGTGAAGTAATAGTTTGAGAGAGAGAGAGAGGGAGAGCCCACTTGCGTGGGGGTGATTAGAGGCAGGGGAGGAGTGATTTTTGTGGAGAGAAAGGTATAGAGATTTGGAGGGTGAGGGTTTGGGGGAGTACAACATAGAGATAAGGAGGTTATATTTGAGGAGTTTGGGGTTGGGGAAAGAGGAGGGGGGGTGGTTATGAGGAGAGAGAGAGAGAGAGAGGGTTTTAGGGTGTTCAGGTAGAGAGAAAATTGTGCGTGATTAGAGAGAGAGAGAGAGAGAGAGATCCAAGTTGGGGGTGATTAGGGAGGGTTAGGGGTTTGGGGAGGAGTATGGAAGTTAGAAAAAGGGGGGTAGTTGAGTGGCAGGGTTTGGAGTAGAGTATTGTAGAGAGAGAGAGAGAGAGAGAGAGAGAGAGAGAGATTTGGGGGGGTTACAGTGTAGGGGAGGTTGAGACAGGTGGGATTTATGGGTAGGTGGAGTAAGAGGTTGAGAGAGAGAGAGATGGAGAGAGATCCCACTAGTGTGGCGGTGATTAGAGGTAGGGGCAGTATGGGGTTTGGGGGAGAGAAAGATATAGAGATTATGAGGGTGAGGGTTTTGGGGAGTAGGATAGTTAGAGAGAAGGAGGTTATATTTGAGGAGTGTGGGGGTTAGGTTAGTGGCAAGCCTAGTACGAGGGGGGTGGTTATGAGTAGAGAGTGAGAGAGAGAGAGGGTGGGTGTTAGGGGGTTGGTGAGAGAGAAAATGTAGGGGGTTACAGGTTGGAAGTGTAGGGGAGAAGGAGAGAGAGTGGTATAAGGGGTTAGTAAGAGTTAAGGAGAGTAAAGAGAGAAAGATTGAAGAGGGAGGTTTATAGTAGGGGTGGAAGTATGGTGGTGTGTCTGTGTGTGTGTGTGTGTGTGTGTGAGAGAGAGAGAGAGAGAGAGAGGCATGGGATGATTATAGGTAGTGGGGAGGAGGGAGATTGGGTGAGAGAAAGAGATAGAGATCAAGGGGTTGAAGATTTTTGGAGGAGGGAAATTAGACAAAAAGGGGGTTATAGGAGAGAGAGAGAGAGAGAGAGAGAGAGAGAGAGAGAGTGGTAAGAGAGAGGGGTATTATAAGATATAGAGAGTGAGAAGGGTAAGGTTTAGAGAGAGCAGGGGTGGTTAGAGTTAGGATTAGGAGATGTTGAGTGGGGGATGGGGAGAGAGAGGGGAGTGAGGGGTAGAGAGTGAGAGAGAGGGAGAGAGGGTGGGAGTTAAGGGGTTGAAGGAGATCTAAAGGGGTGGTTGCTAGGGTTAGTTGGAGTAGGATAGAGAGAGAATGATAGAGGGTTTTGGGGGAGAAGAAAGAGAGGGGGGTGGTAGGGAGTAGAGGAAGAGAGATATAGAGGTGGGGATATTGGAAGGTGGATGAGTAGGGGGATGAGAGAGAGAGGGTGGGTTAGGGAGTGAGAGGGGAGTAGTAGAGAGAGAGAGGGTGTGGAGAAGGTTTATGGATTTAAAGAGAGAGGGGGGGTTAGAGAGTGAGAGGAGGATTAGTGCTAGAGGTAGAGAGAGGGAGAGAGGGTGGGTTTTAAGGGTTTGGGGGAGGGATAAAGGGGTTGGGGTTAGCAGTAGGTGGAGGAGTGAGTTTTAGGGGGAGGATGTGAGAGAGAGAGGGGGTAGGTGGGGCCTTAGTGGTAGGGTTGGGAGTAGGGGGTGATGTGTGTGTGTGTGTGTGTGAGAGAGAGAGAGAGAGGGTTGGGAGGAGATAGAGAGAGAGATGAGTGGGGGTTGATCAAGGATAGGGGAAGGATGCGAGTTGAGGGAGAGAAAGAGAAAGAGATCAGGAGTGTTAGGTGTTTTGGGAGAGAGAGAGAGAGAGGGAGGGAGGGGGACGAGGCTGATTAATATATAAATTGTGGATTAGGGGTAGGGAGAGTAAGAGGGGGTTAAGGAGATAGAGAGGGGGGTTATGAGTAGAGAGATAGATAGATAGAGAGAGAGAGAGAGAGAGAGAGATGAGGAGGTTATTATGGGTAGGGGAGATAGGGGGTTTGGGGCAGAGAAAGTAATAGAGATCATATATTTTTGGGGTTTGGGGAAGAGATAGAGAGAGAGAGGGGGGGGGCATGTTGGGGGAGAGAAAGATATAGAGACCGATGGGGTTAAGGGTTTGGGAAGGAGGATGGAAATTAGGGAGGATGAGGGTATATTGGGAGATATATAGGGTAAGATATGGGAGGGTGGTTAGTGGTAGGGGGCAGGGGGATTATAAGAGACATAGATATATGGGGGTAATGGTTAGAGAGAGAGAGAGAGAGGTGGGGGGTTGGTTAATGGTAGGAGTATAAGAGAGAGAGGGGGTATTAGGGAGAGATAGATGGGTTAAGAGTAGAGAGAGAGGGTGGATGTTAATGGGTTTGAGGAGAGAGAAAGGGGTAGGTGGTGGGAAAGGGGGGAGAGAGAGTGAGAGTGGGGGTTAGTAAGGGTTAGAGAGAGAGAGAGAGAGAGAGAGAGAGAGAGTAGGAGGGGGTTTAGTGGTAGGGTTGGGAGTAGGAGAGTGAGTGTGAGAGAGAGATAGTGAGATCATTAAGTTGTTAAGGTGTAGGGGGAGAGAGAGAGGGGTGAGATTTATGGGTAGGTAGAGGAGCAGGAGGTTTTGTGAGAGAGAGAGAGAGAGAGAGAGAGAGAGAGAGAGAGAGAGAGACCCAAGGAGGGCTGATTATGGGTAGGAGGTAGGAAGGGGGTTGGGGTCAAGAAAGAGATAGATATTGGAAGGATAAGGGTTTGGGGAGGAGTAGGGAATTTGGAGAGGATGGGGTTATTGATTTAAAGAGAAAGGGGGGGGTTAGAGAGTGAGAGGAGGATTAGTTGTAGAGGTAGAGAGAGGGAGAGAGGGTGGGTTTTAAGGGTTTGGGGGAGGGATAAAGGGGTTGGGGTTAGGAGTAGGTGGGGGAGTAAGGTTTAGGCGGAGGATGGGAGAGAGAGAGGGGGGAGGTGGGGCCTTAGTGGTAGGGTTGGGAGTAGGGTTTGATGTGTGTGTGTGTGTGTGTGAAGGAGAGAGAGAGAGAGAGAGAGAGAGAGAGAGAGAGGTTGTTAGGGAGTGGGGGGGAGATAGATGGGGGTGATCGGTAGGTGGATGAATAGGGAGTTGTGTGTGCATGTGTGTGTGAGAGAGAGCGAGTGAGAGAGCGAGAGAGAGGGTTGGGAGGAGATAGAAAGAGAGATGAGTGGGGGTTGATCAAGGATAGGGGGAGGATGTGGGTTGAGGGAGAGAAAGAGAAAGAGATCAAGAGTGTTAGGTGTTTTGGGAGAGAGAGAGAGAGAGAGGTAGAGAGAGAGAGGAGGTCGATTAGGATATAAAGGGGGGATTAGAGGTTGGGGGAGTAGGAGGGGGTTATGGAGAAAGAGAGGGGAGTTACGAGTAGGGAGAGAGATAAAGATATAGAGAGAGAGAGACAAAGAGGTGATTACGGGTAGGGGGAGATAGGGGGTTTGGGGCAGAGAAAGTAATAGAGATCATAGATTTTTGGGGTTTGGGGAAGCGAGAGAGAGAGAGAGAGAGAGAGAGAGAGAGAGAGAGGGGGGGGGGGGGGCGGTCGTGTTGGGGGAGAGAAAGATATAGAGACCGATGGGGTTAGGGGTTTGGGGAGGAGGAAGGAAATTAGGGAGAATGAGGGTATAGTGGGAAATAGATATGGTAAGATATGGGAGGGTGGTTAGTGGTAGGGAGCAGGGGGACTATAAGAGACATAGAGATTTGGGGGTAATGGTTAGAGAGAGAGAGAGAGGTGGGGGGTTGGTTAGTGGTAGGAGTATAAGAGAGAGAGGGGGTATTAGGGAGAGATAGATGGGTTAAGAGTAGAGAGAGAGGGAGAGAGGGTGGATGTTAATGGGTTCGAGGAGAGAGAAAGGGGTAGGTGGAGGGAAATGGGGGAGAGAGAGTGAGAGAGGGGGTTAGTAAGGGTTAGGGAGAGAGAGAGGAGGGGGTTTAGTGGTAGGGTTGGGAGTAGGAGAGTGAGTGTGAGAGAGAGATAGTGAGATCATTGGGTTGTTAAGGTGTAGGGGAGAGAGAGAGGGGTGAAAGTTATGAGTAGGTAGAGGAGTAGGAGGTTTTGTGAGAGAGAGAGAGAGAGAGAGAGAGACCCCAGGGGGGATGATTACGGGTAGGAGATAGGAAGGGCATTGGGGGAGAGAAAGAGATAGATATTGGAAGGATAGGGGTTTGGGGAGGAGTAGCGAAGTTGGAGAGGAGGGGCTTATAGTTAATGAGTGTGGGGGTTGGGAGTGGAGAGAGAGAGAGAGAGAGAGGGGGGGGGGCGGGAGGGGGGGGCGGTATGGTGAGAGAGAGATAGGGGGTTAGGGTTAAGGGGAGTAGGAGAGGGGTTATTGAGAAAGAGAGGGGGGTTATGAGTAAAGAGAGAAAGGTTAAAGAGAGAGAGAGAGAGATGAGGGGGTGATTATGGGTATGGGTAGGAGGTGGTTTGGGGTAGAGAAAGAGATAGAGATCAAGGAGTTTCGGGGTTTGGGGAGGAGGAGTACAATTAGAGAGAAGAAGGGGAGAGAGAGAGAGAGAAATGATTTTAGGGGTTTTGGGAGTTGGAGGGAAATGAGAGAGAAGGGAGTGTATAGTGTGATATAGAGAGATTAAGATATGGGAGGGTGGTTAGTGGTAAGGGGGAGGGGTATTGTAAGAAATAGAGAGAGGGGGGGTAAAGGTTAAGGATAGAGATTGAGAGAGAGAGAGAGAGGGTGGGGTTTGGGAGAGAGTGGGGGGGGGTGGGGCATACAGAGATAGAGGGAGTGAGGGTGGGTGTTAGGGAGTTGGGGGGGAGAAAAAGGGGTAGTTGGAGTAAGCGAGAGAGAGAATGAGAGAGTGTGTTAGTAAGGGTTAGGGGGATGAGAGAGAGAGAGAGAGAGGAGAGGGGGGTTAGTTGTAGGGGTGGGAGTAGGGTGTGTGTGTGTGTGTGTGTGAGAGAGAGAGAGAGAGAGAGAGAGAGGGTGTTAGGGAGTAAGGGGAGAGAGGAATGGGTATGGTTTGTGGGTAGGTGGAGTAGGGGGTTGAGAGAAAGGGAGAGAGAGAGGGGTATGGTTTATGGGTAGGTGGAGTAGGGGTAGTGAGGAGGAGGGGGTTTGGGAGAAACAAAGAGATAGAGATTAGGAGCGTTAGGGGTTTGGGGATGAGTGGGGAAGTTAGGGAGAAGGGGGTTATACTTGATTAGTAGGGGTATAGTTAAGAGTTATATGGTTTTGGTCTTAAGGTTCATAATAGTTACTGTGAGTAAGAGTGAGGTTATAAAATTTAGGTGTTACTTGTGTTAAGATTAAATATTAAGGGACATAAGGCTTACAAAGGTTTAAATTTTCAAGGGTTTAGGACTTATAAAATTTAAAATTATTAGGATTTATAAATTATATGTTATAAAAGTTAATGGTTACAAGTTATATGGGTTGGATGATATAATGGCTAAAGTAGCTAACGTTTAGAGGGGTTATGTGTGATAGGGGTTAAAGTAGATAATGGTTATAAAGTAAAAATGTTATAATAAGGTATAAGTATATGGTATAATTACATAGGAAAGAGATGCTAGCTCCTAGGTTGCATGAGTAGAGTGTAAACAAAGGGGGGTCCCTCGTTAGACCACTTTAAAAACCTTGGGTAGACATAGTCGACCACCCAACTTGGGGCGTACTGGGAGAGCTTCTCTGGGAGTTACCTCCCTCCACCTATTACTAGCGCAACGGCGTCCCAGTTTCCAGTTACAACAAAAGGCACATGTGTCAAGATGCCGAGTTAGGAAATTGTTTCCAAGCAATTTCCCAAAATGGTCCTTTGAAAACACTCTACACAAGACTTTCAATAGAAATCCTATGGCCAACATACTAATGTAAACATTGTAAGAAAAATGTATACAATTTAATATCCATAAAAAATAAAGATTTTCTACAATCTTATTCTCATTTAAATATTCCAATTAAAACATATCACTATCATTAAAAGTAAACAAGATTATAATAATGAGTATTACAAAACACTAAACTATTTCAACATCTACAACAAACTAAACCAATTTCAATGAAATAATTACTACTATTTTGCAAATTTAATGAAAAAAATTTATAGCATATCATATCATAAAATATAATCAAAATTAATTACCAATATTTTACAAACTCAATTACTTACACCAATTTTAAACAAACTTTTTTACTAACATAATACAAACTTAATTAATAACAATTATGTTATTTCTAATCCTACATGCTAATTACCAAAAAAAAAATTATACCTCATAAAACTCTACAAGCTGAAACAATATAAAAAATTAAATAATCATTTTAAAGTAAAGAGTTATAAAAATTTCACCATGCTATATAAGTAAAACAAAGTCTAATAAAAAAAATCAAGTTGTCTTTATCGATCATTATTAATAAAATAAAAATCACTAATTTAAGTGATTGAGAATTAGTTGAGCCCGTTTTTACCTGAAAATGTATTTTGCCAGCCTGTCACAGTGGGGATCGTGACCTGTACTACCATGATAATGACTAATCTGTTCGTAGTCGTGTGGATATGAACCTAGACCTACAGCTCGTCGTTCGGAGGAGGGACAGGTTGAACACACGATGCATTAAGACCTTGGTTTCCACTAATAATTACCTCTGTTTCATACTATGAACTGCGATGGTGATTATGCAGAAAGAGGTTCTCCAGAATTTTCAGAGAGGTTCTCCCATGCAGAAACGATGCAGAAATGAGGTTAAGAGATCGACTCCCAAAGGCCACATTTGGACAGGTCAGATTAGTCCATACTATGTTGGATGGTATTGTGTGTTTACTTCGTAAATTATTTTTTAGCTGGTTGAAATGCCTGAAAATGTTATATGCCTTGTTCTTCTATTTCCAGACGTTTTATTTGGTTATTTGCCAACACTTTTCCAAAACCTCCAGGAAAAATAAGCCCTATATGAATCCGCTATCAGGAAAAATAATCCCAACTCGTGTGGATCAGTTGTCCCAAAAGCTCGAATGAAGATCATTGATCTGGAAACCGGGCTGTCTTTCCCTTATAATCAAAAGGGAGAAATCTGCAATATATTATGAAAGGTGAACCAATTTTTTGTTGGCTTTCTCCATGCTTAGCTCAGTAATATATTGTTCATTATTGTTCAGTAATAATTATCCCGACAAAGAAGGGTGGCTACATGCTGGTGATGTTGGTTTTATAGACAGTAACGAAGAGGTTTTCATAGTTGATGGAGTCAAATAACTTATCAAATACAAGGGATTGATAACAGAGGTTAAGCCGAATTCTGAAAGGCGTTGAGAGATGAGTGGAAAAAATGCAATCCATGGAAAAAAAACGTCAAAATGAAAAATGAGAGGCAGCCGATATCCCTTGTCAACTTCCTTCATAACAAATTTCCATGAAAAACACACGCTACAACGAAATAATCTACCAAATTCTAGTAATGCATGCATTTTCTTGATATATGTATTTTCTTCTACATTTGTAAGATCTATACGGATTTTCTTTCCTTTCTTTCATTCATAGTATAGGCGAAATCCTCTAGAGAGAAACCATACCTGATCTCCAGGTGATCACGTCATCTCGGCGCCCGAGCCTCTTGATCTCCTCCTCGTCCGTTACTCTTCACAAGCACCACCCTGCCAACTATTTCCACAAGCAATGGAGGAAATAGAAGACAATTTGAAGCAGAGAATTGGAATTCTAACAACAGAGTCCGCCGGAGAGTATAACGGATACCAACTTGCAAGCCTCTCCCCTGTGCGGCGCAATGGAGGAAATAGAAAAGCAATTAGAATTAGAATTCTAACAACAGAGTCCAGGAAAATGGTCGGACAGCCATAATGTCCATTCCCATTCTCCCAAAGTCATGGGAATTAACGGGGAAGTCGTCTTGATGATAAGCAGGCGTAGCACTAGCAGATGGCCTGAGCATTGCAGGGAAATTCATAGGCGTAGCGCTGGCTGATGGACTTAGCAGAAAACGAAGCAGTGGATCGTTGGCGTGTCTACAACAAATCTGAAAGCCAAGCCAACAACAATAACAGGCGTTTTCAACGGTTGAATTCCATTAAAAGAGGTTTGCTTTTTGGATCATTGGCTTTCTGCATGCATCGACTGACTGCACCGCTTTTGTAATTACTACATGTTGAAAAACAAAAGCTAAGTTTCCTAAATTGGAAAAAGCTAAGATTCTTGCTTTGTAAAATTGGAAAATGTACTAAATATAGATATATATATATTTTGGCTTTAGGGCATTTCGCTTTCTAAATTTAGCGAGGTAACAAAACAACTCACAGCTTTTCTAATTTCTAAATTTAATAAAGAGAAAACAACTCACAACTTTTTTTTTTTAACAATCAAGCGAATTGTGGAGTCTATGGATGAAGCTGTGTGCTCAACGTCCAAGGATTATAGACTGGAGTCTCATGAAGAAAACCGGTCTTTCAACTTTGAAAATCTCAAAAACCCAGCTTAAGAGAACTATCTAAAAACCAATTAATTATAACCAACTACATCAAACATTTGAAAATCCTTCCATTACAAAACAAAAGGTTTGAAAATCCTTATTATTCTTTTTTTTCTCACATTAAGCTTGTTGCTAATTAATTTACATTTGAAGACAATCCAGTAATTTATGTTTTTATTTTTTCATGAAGAGTGAAAGTAAAAACAATTAGTCCAAATGATTTTTTTGATAATACTTTACTACTTAGTTCAATTTGGATTGTGTGAAAATTGCCTATAGCTTTGTATATTCAAAATTTATTTTTCATATATATGATTATGAAAAAGATGGTCAATGTTAATATGCTAAATACTATTATTATTTATGAAATTATTAAATTTTGATAATAAAATGTTATTTAAAAAAATGTTTATTATTATTTAAGATTTTGAATTACACATGTAAATTAGAAATATTTAAGGATAATTATTTGAATATTAAGAAATAATATTGAACATACTAATTATAGTTGAAACAACAAAATAAAATGAATAATGACATTATAAAATATGGAAGAATTAAAAGGACTGATAAAGTTAGATGAATAAATATTTGAGAAAGAAATTAGTGAAATAAAAGATAAAAATATTAAAATAATGAAGAGAAATGAAGGACTAGACAATAAAGTGGTAGAGTTTATGCTCAAGTAAATAAAATGGGAATAAATTATATAAAAATAAATTAATTAATAAATTAATAATTAAATATTAACGGAGAGAGTTAAGCTTACGGTATTGAGAATTATGGTGAGGGGAGGAAAAGGAAAAACAATGGAATTGTTAGTAAATTAAATAAGTATGAAAAGGTTATTTCATTTTTAAGAATAAGAATAAGATCAAGAATAAAACAATTCATTTATCAATTCCATGGAGCTATAATGTGGAAAGAAGGATTTATAAAAGATGTGATTCTAGAATTATTTGTTATGTACTGAAACAAATATTTTTTATTTTTTATTTTTACATTGTTAAAGGCTAGGATATGAAATTAAGTGTTGTAGTTTATGTCAATTGAGTAGTGGCTGGGAAGAACATTGTTATCCTCCCCACGCGGGTTCAAATCTTGCTTTGTGACATTTGCTCCTTGGGAGCCCACTTTCTATGTAATGATTGTAAATATGGCCATTGGGAAAAAAAAATGGTGTAGTACATATGGATATAAATGTTATATTATGTTTATAAACAAAGATTAGAGAACATAATCTATTTGTTAGATCCTATGCTCTTAGAAAGAATTCAAACATTTGTAAAGAATCAAACGCTTATTCACATTGCATCTTAGGGTAGGAAGAGTTAGTTATAAAATTGATGTAGATTGAAACCTACAATGCAATTGAGATACATAAAAAATGAATCGATATGATAAGAACTTGGTTCACCCCATGTGATCTTATTTTGTATATTGGATGTTAAATGTAATTCATCCACCCCTAGTCACACAAATTCTATTAGCTTTGCATGTTGTATGTATAGAAAATATTTTTCTTTACCAATGTTATGCACAATATCATTAACACACCATGTGAAGAATCATTGTATCATCAATATATCTACATTATTTATATGCTACATGGACATCATATGCATAGTGACATCTAGATTCTAGCATCATTAGGTAAATATAAAGCAACTTTAACTCTAGATAACTCATATTTAAAGTTTCTTCTTACAATATCTAGAATTTAAAGTATGGTTTAGGCAATAGAAAAAAACTGAAATTTGATAGAGAGGGAGGAAACGTACCCAATAGTGTAGGGTAATTCCATTATGAAGAATAGTGTAGGTTAATTCCATTATGAAGACAGGTGATGATATATAGAATAATGTAAAGATGCTATTAAATAATAATTGAGAATTGTGAAAATAACGACAGATAATATATATATTATCATAGTAGGGCTTTGAGTTATAATAAATTTATTTGGAGTTTGAAATTTAGTAATTATGCAGAGGATCTAAATTCCTTTATAGATGACTTTTATTTTTACTTTTATTTTTATCAATTTCGTAGCATTTCAATCATTATAAACACATGGAAACTATGTTGAGACTTTCCTTAAATATTATGAATGAACATAACTTCAAGACGAAGTTTAATGAAGGGTGGGTGTATGTAATGCCCCACATTTGGCATTGTGTGGCTAGAACTATATTATCATTTGTCCTAATGTTATTTCTCTTACCTTGTATTTAGACAATCTAGACTAATGACACTTGATATGTGGATATATGGACATGTTTATGTATCGTGGAATATTATTTTTATGGTTATATGTTTGTGATGATGATAAATGTGTGACTTCATTAAACATGAAAAGTAAGAAGTGGAAATTTGGTACATGGATACCAACTCAAAACTATGTTGTAAATGTATAATAGATGTGACACATGGTATAAATAAACATATAGTTCGAGGTGTGAAATTCGTTATATATATGCATGAACATGGGTTAATGTTGAATCAACCTATAGGATGATGAGCTATGTATAGCCAAATTAGTTTAGTGATGAGGTAAATTGGATGTCATAGACATTGTGAAAGTAATGTGTATTATATGTTTTCTTATGATTTCAAATGTTGTTACGATCTATGGGTAAGTGTGGTTTTGGGAGGATGTGTAGCTTTCCTATAATGGTCGTTTGATGATGTGACTACAAGAACAATAATTGCACAGTATGGATCAGTATTGGGTGTTGAACCTAGTTCTATCAGATGGGGTGGAGGTACTTCCCACCGTTTGTCCTCTGAAACCTAGATTCGTGGGAGGGTTGTGCTAAGGCATGCTCCCCAAGGTGTGTGATGATGACTAGCTATTGCTTGCTGGGGAAGCTTAATGGTCGATGTGATCGAAAAATCCACTTACAGGTTTATTTTGGGTTAGGTCAATATAGTTTGTGCTCCACAATATTCCAACAGCAGAAAGGATAATATTACTCTATAATTGGCCCCTTATTTACCCATATTTACATTTAATAGACCACAAATTACCACTAATTAAACATAATTTGTCCATAATTACCCATAATTAACCCCTAATGTTACTTCTACCCCATGAAAATTTTCATTTACCCCACTCGATTTAGATCCCCAAGTTGTGTAGTTACATGTATTACACAAATTATATCCTTAATCCTTACTTCTTGGCCTTAAACCACAGTTCATATGCTAATACCCATTCCTCATTCTATAAATCTCAAAATAGTACCCATATACCACTCATAGAAAAATCATTTTCTCTACAGGGATGCACGGTGGATGAAGCCCCATGCATGAACTATGATCCATAAAAGAAACAAATAGGACCTAAGACCTGCAACTTTGACCCGAGACCATGGATTATCCCTTGAATCCCAAATTTAGTTGGCTAGACCTCAAAATGGTGCCTTTATACCACTTTTATGTAACATGATCCCCTCAAGAGGTTTTATGTTCTGGTTGAAGGACCTATATATGGTTCATCGACCTTGGAATAAATAGTTGTAGCTTAATTTCCATCATGTATATTGATTATTCACCAACCCTTAAAAGGGTTCTCATATATGTTTAAGACAAAAAAATATTCCTTCATAGGGAATATGTGTTGTTATAGGGCCTTACACATGTTGTGTGAACCCCCAAAGAAAATATTAGGACCTATTCCCTATATTTTGGCCCTAAAACATGCTGTAGTTCTTGATTCCCATATTTTCTAAATTAAGATTTCAAGTTGCACACATATATCTCTCTTAGGTAAAATTTTGGGTCCATGTGGCGGTAAGATGCCCTATGCATGACCCTTGAGTCACATAATTGATATTTATGTAATACGATTCTATATGTGTCCCTAGGCCATGGTTTAAGCCTCAATAATTATTTACTGTGTAATAATAATTGAAATTATTCCCTTATTACACTCATAGGTGAAATATTCCTTGTAAAGGTATTATGTGCAGTCTATAGCCCCACACATATAACATGATTCTCATAGGAAATAGTTATGGAATAAGACCCTAGTTTTCATCACCAAACCAAGTCTTAATCCTTAATTTCAATCGTTAGTTTATGAAACCTTTAACTGTTTACCATATAAGGCTCACATTTGAAATATTCCCTCTTTGGGGTATGTGGTATGGCCTAAGTCCATTCGTAAATCCAATGATCCCTAGAATAGGAATTTTGGGACCAAGGCAATAGATTCAAACCTCGGAACATGGATAAGTCCTTGGAATCATTACATGGTATGTCAAAACTCAAAATCCTTAACATATACAATTCTTATGAAAACACCATTACAACCATTCAACCATTTAGCAATGGTATAGTCTTGTGGCACTCTTGCTGAGACTTTCTCTAAGGAAAATTCAAGGGATTTAAGGGTATTTTTTTTAACTCATCCCCAAAAGTCATGAAAAATGAAATTTTGGATGTCTATTTTTACAATCTACCTCCAAAACCTCAATTCTCATTAATTTGAGGAGTAGTTTTCAAAGCATTGAACCTAAATCTATTTCTAGCAGAGGTTGTTTGAAAATTTCACATAAAGTCATGAGAATTGGATTTTTGAAGGTGGTTTGCAAAATATGCTTTTAAAGGTCAAAATAATTGAAGTTTGGAGGCGTTTTTTGAAAAATATCCTAATTCATATGAAGTGAGGTTTTGGAGTCATTTTTTCAAACCACCTCCAAAACATCAATTTTCATGAATTTTAGATGTGGTGTTAAAAAAAATCCCACAAAATACTCTAACACTTCAATTACAAAGACTTTTAGGGACACATTTCAAAATGTTTCCCCTTTTTGAATCCCTCCATAAAATTCATGATAATTGAATCCCTAATTACCCCATTAACTCTTTTTTATACCCTATTCATCATTATTTTCCTATTAGTTATGCTCAGTTAACCCCTACGTGACCCCTAATTACCCCAAAGTGACCATTAATTACCACTAACTAAATCTTGACCACTCCATACTTTAGCCTAAATGACCCACAATTACCTCTAATTGACCACTAATTAACCCTATATAATATTTAAGTATGACTAATTAACCCCTAATTATCCATACCTGATCCCTAGTTACCATTAAGTACCCCAAATTAACCTCTAATTACCCCATAGTTGACCCTAATTTCTCCTAATTAAACTATAATTAACCTATAAGTGACCCTTTATTAAACCCTCATTACCACTAATTACCCCTAGATGACCCCTAATTACCCCTCATTGACCATAAATTACCCCTAAATTAACATTAATGAACCCCTAATTACCCCTGAATGATCCATGATTAGCGATAATAGAGATATAGCTTCACCTTTGACCCATGAACCATTGCCTCTGCACCGCTTGATTTAGGTCCCGAATCCATGTTTTTACATGTTGCACAAATTGGATCCTAATGCCTTAATTGTTGGTCTCAAACCATGGTTTTGACCCTAATATGAATCCCTCATATTATAAACATTAATATGGTACCCATATACCACTCATAGAAAACTAATTCCCTCTATAAGGTCTTTATGGTGGGTGAGGCCCCATGCACAACCCATGATCCATAAAAGTAACAAATAGGGCCTAAGACCTATGGTTTTGACCCAAAATCATAATATAGTCCTTTCCATGCATATTTAGTTGACCAAACCTTAATATGGTTCATTTATACCACTTCCATGGAAAATAATATTTTTGTAGGTTCTATGTGGTGGTTCAAGGCCATGCACATGGTGAATGAGCCTTGCAATTAATAGTTGTAGCTAAATTTCCTAGTTTTTTGACATGAACAATGGTTATAGGGCCTTATATCCCATTCCTCATGCACCAAACCTTGGAAGGGATCCCATTTTATTTTGATAAGAAAATGATTCCTTTAGTGGGACTTTATGGCATTATAGGGCCTTGCACATGGTGCATGATTCCTAAACAAAAATAGGGATTAGTAAGTATTGTTTGGCCCTAAACATTGATTTAGACCCCTATTCCCATACCTAATACATTAATCCTTATATTTATGCAATTACCTCTCTTAGTTAAATTTTTGAGCATATCTGGTGGTTAAATGCAGTATTCATGACCTATGAGTCATTAAATTAATAATTATGTAAGTTAAGATGCTAACTTTTGTTTCTAGGCCATGGTTTAGGGACTAATAACAATCTATTAGGTGAAAACATTTTAAATTATTCCCTTATTACACTCATACGTGAAATATTCACTTTAAAAGGATTGTGTGCAATCTTTGCAAATGGCACGTGATACTTATAAGAAATATTCAATTTCCCACTACTTGGCAAATAATTACTCCTAAATGACCCCAAGTTACATCCCTTAGACTACCACACAAACTTAAACTATATAATATTTGGCCTATGAGTGAGGTATGGTGGTCATTTTTAGTTTTGACACATTATATCCTATATGTGATATTATATGGTCATCACTTCAATGATTAGTGTACTAGGGGTGATTCTCAATGCCTATACCATGATATAGGACCAAATCAAGGTCTTATATCATAACAATTGGATTTATATATAATGGTCCATGTATGGAGCCAAGTACCACCACACAGGTCCTCCATAGGGAATGATTCTCATGCAAGTGGGATATGGTGGAAATTTTGAGTTTTAGAACATAAAGGATGATTCTTGGTTCCTAGGTCATGATTTGATACCAAAGTCCATGGCCTCAGATCATAACACTTTTCTACAGGGATCATGAGCTACAAATGGAGCCTTAAGCCACCACACAAGACCTACAAACATAATATTTGTTATGTGAGAAGGATATGGTGGTCATTTCAAGTTTTGCATAATACCCCATATTTTAACGATCAACAATTAAAACATTAACATGACTCATTTGAGCAATTCATTTACTTCTTATATGTTGACATTTGCTAGAATAATTAAGATTTATAGAAAGAGAACATTTAAATGTGCCTACATGTTTATAGGACATGACTTCTATCATTTTGAATTGTTAATTAGGATGAACATGTGACTTCATTTGAGTATGCATATTGGATGTGAAATGTGGTACCTAGATCTCGGTTTAATTTATACACTAACTATATAACAAATGTAATGTGGTGAAAAAGAACATACATGGTTATTTAAATATCATTTTGTGAAATATCTTATCACTTGAAATAGTTAATTTTTTTTATACCTGAGTGAGATTATATACAAATGGATCGATTATGGTATAGTTGAATTCCTGGTTTGAGGGTAACTTGGATGCAATAGAAATTATGGAGAGAGTTGTGTACTATATGTTGTCCTTATGATGAAAATTATGATTTTTAATAGAAATATGATTTGTGAATAAGTGTGGTTTTGACAAGATGTGTGACTTTCCCAAAGTGGTTATTCAATGACGTGGTCCTTTGAAAAAAAAATTCTCAATATGGTTGGGACTTAATGTTAGGGTGTAGACCCTAGTTCTATTAGGAGGGGTGGAGGTATTTCCCACCATGTATCCTATGAAACTTGGAGTTGTAGGAGGGTAGTGGTGGACACCCTCCCCAAGGAGTGAAATGATGATTTTTAATTTCCTTCTAGGGAAGTTAGGTCAATATAGTCGACACTTCCTCCGGTGGGGTCTATGTGTGGTTAGGTCAGTATAGCCGACACTAAAACATATTCTAGAAGATAAAGGATAGGATGGGATCAAAAGTAGGTTAGAGAGGTTGGGTGATTCTATGCTAGATGTTGGTTCTACTTGGGAAGTAGTAGTGTGTTTTTATTTTCTTGCTAAATTCCTACGATGTAAAGAATGCATGTTTGTTTCTATTTATTAATCTTGATGTGATGATTAGTTAATGTTGAATAATTGTGATTGGTGGTTAAATATTATGAGTGATGATTTGTTGTAAATATTATTAGTAGGAAAAGATGAATGATGCATTGTGAGTATTCTTTTGCATGTTTGATTGAGGAACACACACACACACACTATGCATTAACAACAATTATTCCTAACTATTAGTACCCACGTATGGTATGTATACATTGTCCATGTATACACACCTTAGAAAAGTACGCTAGTATGATGAAGTACTTATATAAAAAGGTTAAAGACTACTTTGTTGGGGGTTAATTAAAAGTGTTCAAGTAGTGCTTAGAATCAGGATTGCTTGGTTTGTTGTAATTCAATATTAGTGTGTGATGTAAATTGATTATGGGAAGAATTATTATATTAATATTTAATACATTGTTGATCATAGGTATGTATATGTATATTGTGGTTAGATATATCCACCTAGATATATTATGGGTATATATGAAAATAGACATATGCTTAATATAATATATTAAGTATAATATCCATTCAAAGGGATATCATTGTCAAGATGTAATTGTTAGAAATCAAAATATATTTTTCATAGAGTGACTAGGGGTATTATGGCATTTTATTATTATTTAATTCCACTATTTTAGGTTGATATTAATTGATGGAGACTGTGATTAATGTTCTTGTACCTAAAAAATTATTTGTAATCCTTCAGTATGATTTAATTCTCAAGGATATGTATTAATATGTGTAAGTTAGTTGATTGAGTGAATTGATTTTATTGTGTCCATTTTGTTTATTATTATTTATTTCTCTTGGAGTGTGTGCCAACATTGGGTTGAGGAAAATTTAATTTGATAGGGAGGATGAATTTGTGTTCAAGAAAATAAGAGGATAAAGGAAAGGAAATATGAGAGAGTGGGGTTTCTTCTTCTTCACTTGGTTGTTTGTAGGATGGGAAGAAAGGTCTTGTGTGAGACCCCATAATGTCATGGAGCTTGGAAGCCCTGGTAAGAAGATAAATATGTATACCGTTTTGGGAGATCTTGAGGATACCATTCGAGGAATGTTGTTCATGGAGCCATGGGCATGGAGGGACAGTAAAGCGAATGGTTTTCCTAGAGCTAGGGAACTAGCTAGGCCCCTAGTTTGCTGTGAGTAAAAATTTTGGCCCCACTTTGGGCAAGTTGAGAAAGATCATTCAAAGGATAACTCAAAGAAAACCTCATTGCAATTAATTTTATCACTGATAGAGGTATTTTCTTTATTACTTAATTATGTTTCTAAAGGTACATTCCATTGTTGAATTGTGTTATTAATGAATTGGGTAATTTTTAGTTCAAATTGAGATTGTCATGTTATGAGGTTAGCTTAGTTGAATTGCATCATAGCTAAATTTATATATAAGGGTTCTCATGTGTAAGTTATTTAATTGTTGTTTCGATATAATTGCAAAATAAAAAGATGATAGTTTAACCTTGTAATTATTGTTTTTTTTTTTTGACAAAAACATTGGGAAGTTTAATTAAAAGCCGGTGAAGCAGCCACCGTGTGCTTGGGTACATAATTTTCACTATCTGAAATTACAAAATTCTTAGGCTGAAGTTGCCCAAAGATTTCAGATTTAGGGAGCAAAATTACAGTGGACTGAATTGTGGAACAAGAAATAGGATTGAGGATAACAAGGAGAACATAGTAGATATCTGAGCAGGGTCTAAGCGCCGTTAATCTTCTCCAGGATCTTCTGGACCGCTGCTTCCAGTGCAGCAATTCTGTTCCCGAAGTTCCCGTCAGTGTTGGCCTGGTCTTTGAATTGGGTGTACACCACCTCTTCAAAATAGGAGACTTCTCCTTTGGAATCTTTGATTTCCTCCTTAATGCCCTGTAGATCCTTGTTGAACTTTCGCCATTTATTGAGATCGTCTGCATTGTGGGCTTTCTGTCGGCCTTCATTCTCCTCTGCTTTTGATTTAAGTATGTCGATTGAGTTTTGCAGATCGTCCATTCTGTCCTCCAGCGATTTGCCTCCTGAAGTTGAGCCCACCGATGCCATATTGTTCTTCTCAGACGATTCCTGGTCTGCTTGCTTCTTCTTCTAGAGTTCTTGCTTCTATATCTCGCGCTGTCGCAGTGAAGAGATCTGTTCTCGATCGGCCTGTTTATGTAGGAGGAAAGGTGCTCTGAATGGTCACGGGTCGCAGAGCCACCGTCCGGGAGTATCAGTCTGAAGTGGAGATTTTCCCCGATGGCAATCTTGACCATCTCACAAATCGGATCCGCGGATTTTAGCAATCCAGCAGATATACGGTGTCAGGATCTTGTTTGTCTTAAGGGATAGAGCAGAAGGATTCTCTATCATTAGTCGACAAAATACTCCTGCCCAGGAGCACGGCTCTGTTGGCCTATGAGTCAGCCAATCCGTTAAGATCACGAGGAACATGGTAAAATTTAATTTTGATGAATTTGGACATCAGCAAGAATATTCTTCGCAGGACCCGAGAAAGATTAAGCTGAGGAGGTGGCTTGTTTAAGTTCATTGCTTGAATAATAATCCTTGAGTCTCCGAATACGATAAGCTCGGGAATATCATTATCAATGGCTTGCTTTAGCCCTTGCCAGAGGGCCAGAGCTTCTGCATTGTTATTGGTGTCCGTCCCTATGCCCCAGGCAAAAGAAGAGAGTATTTCATTATGATTGTTGAAGAGGATTCCCCCCGCTCCAGCTTTTCCAGGGTTGCCTTTAGAGGCCCCATCAAAGAACAGGCAGTGCTCCTTTATTGTCGATCTCCAATTTATGAACTCGGTTGCACTCATCCTAATTTCCCAGTTTTCGTGAGAGATGGTTGAGCTTGCTTCAGAGGCATCTTTAAGATTAAAATTAGCTATCCAGTTTGCCTCTACAATACTGAGACTTCTAGTGTTGGAGATAGTTCTGGATTCCACTGCTTCCCCTAGCAAGGCCACGCAAGTGGTAGCTACCCTGGAACTGGAGGTTGCTTTATCTCTAAAAATTCGGTTATTGCGTTCCAGCCATATCTTCCAGCAGATTACTTTTGGGATCCACATCCAGATGGATTTGAGACGATTTTTCTTAAGAAGATCAAAAGGGGAGTTTTTACTCCAGTTGCCGAAGAGATCAGGAAGGTTCTCAAATCTATCAAGGTTCCCATGGCCATGGAGAACCTGATGCCAGACCTCTTTTGAGAAGGGGCACATTAGCAGCAGATGAGATATTGTTTCTTCATCAGCGAGGCACAGGGGGCATCTTGAAGGCCTTTCCAGACCTCGTCTATTTAGCGTGTCTCCCGTTAAGATGTTGTTATGTACAACCGTCCAGCAGAAAAGGTCTATTTTTGGAATGAAAGGAGAGTTCCAGATAAAATTCCACTTGGCAGGATTATTGGGAGCTTGATGCATCGTTTGGAGAGATCTATACCCTTCCGCAGCTGTATAGCTACCAGTTTCGTGGCCCCAACCTCTTTTGTCTTTGGCGGATTCAGAGATGGGGGCTTTTCCTTAAAGCAAGTGTAACAGTATCTCGGCTTCCCCTAGAAGGTTATCAGGGACCTCGCCTAGATTCCATTCAATCCATCTTTTTTTTCCTTCTTCCTCCCAACTGGATATGTCCCAAAGTGTAGCTATGTTTCTGTGCTGCATCCAAACTTTCAGGTTTCCGATATCATTTTCATCACCTATGGGTTGGTCTCCCATAATAGAGTCATTCCAGAAATTTATCTTTTTCCCATTGCCAGGGATCCAGTAAAGGAGTCTAGTAAAATGATCACGAACCTTGTTGCAGAGAGTGAAAATTGGGGATCCTTTCTTTCTTTGAGGCGGCTTATCAAGGCAATTTAATCTAGAGCCTGGGAAGTATTTTTTCCTTATGACTTTTTTGCTCCAAGTCTCTCGGCCTGACACTAGTACCTTGTAATTATTGTTATTGCTAACAAATTTAAAGATTATTTACCCTACAATTTATTTGTTGAATTAGATGGAAACAAATAAAAAACAAGCTCTAGTATATTATTTTAAATAACTAGAAACTTGCAACGATCAGACCTTGGATGTTTCTACAGTTTGTCACACCACTTATGGTGCTTAAAACCTAGGACATTGTTTATTGTCAAAGGAGAAATTTATACTACATAAAATGTACTTCTTTGGATCATGGGCCATGCCTAGGGACACATACCATAACATAGGCCCTCCATAGGGAATATTTGTCCTGGAAGAAATATATGGTGGAAATTTTGATCTTTGTAACACCAAGGATGGTTCTTATGGTCAACACCATGGTACATGTCTAAATGCATGGTATAAGGCCATACCAATTGCCTCTTGGGTTCATGGTTCACATAGGCTAGTCAAGATCACAGCAAAGGCTTCCACAAAGAATCTTTATCCTACATGTGAGATATATTACCATCTTGAGGAGGGGTGAATTAGAGATGGTTGTTGAGGCCCATTCCTTGGTGTAATTATATTGTTGAGCTCTCATGCCATGTATGGGTCCCCAAAGTACAACATAATCCCTATATAGGGAATCTTTGACCTACAAGTGGTATATGGTGGCAATATTGAGGTATGGCATACTAAGGAAGTATTCCAATACCCAAGCCATGTTTTTGGTCCATTTGTATCAATTTATCATGGTCCATGTGTCATGTCATGAAGCACTCTAGAGTTCCTTCTAGGGATTCTTTGGTTTGTGAGTGGGATTGGTGATCATTTTGAGATTTAGACTAATTTGGATGTTTGTCGATGCTAAGGCCATGTTTTTATGCACCATCAAGCCATCAAACATGCGTTAAATGTGGAATCTTTGGTTCACAAGTTCAATATGATGGTATTTTCAAGGTTTGTCACACTAGGCATAGTTTGAATGGATATCGGTGTGGGTTGGGTCCCTGGTATAAGTATTTTGAGTGTGAAAATGGTCTTGTAAACTATAATAATTATGCCAATGAAGACATATGATAGAATGTGATTATCAAAATCTTCAATGAAGATAGTGAATATTTCTATATTCCACTTGCAACTAGAGAAAGAAATACATTTTTTTATATTTAGGGCCATCATGTTCCTTTGTGTGCTCTGGGTAGTGTATAGGCCTACATTACCAATACAACTAAATTTCCAAAAACCAACATTAAGGGATACCAACTGACTAGTATTATTACAAAATTTTCTAATACTCAACATATGTTAGATGGAATAACGAGTTTATTATCACACAAAAATAACCTACTTCAATTATACACAAAAATTATTCATGCTTACACCATCAAGCCACAACCTTTAAAACCTTGTAGGTATCCATTAAGTGCTCAGGATCCATGTGTTAGAAATAATATTTTTTTTGGCATATAACATTTTAATTTTAAAGAATGGGAACAAATTTTTTTCTCTCTATGCATGTTCAAGTCTATATGTGCGTTTTACAAGATTCACGCATGTAATGATTAATTTTTTTTATTTTTAGGCATGTAATGATTAAGAGCCCCAAACCATGTAAACTAGATAGATAAATTCAATATGTTTGTCCATTAATACTAAAATCAGTGTTTACTTTAGAAAGTGGGCTTGGTTTGGGGTGAAATTTCTCTATTTATTGTGATATCATCCTTCCTCGCTCCAATATTAATCATTGATAATGTTGGTGCCATGAGTTTTGGACCTACACCTAAACATTCAATAATCCAAAACATGGCTTTTGGGTTCAAGTTCATTGGTTGGTGTTTCACCATATACAATGCACATGCTATTTATATTCTTATTGTGCATATTTCAAGTTAAACTATTAAGAGAAAGTATGAACATATAAATTCTTAAAATGTATGATATGATTAGGACTATAGAAATAGGTTTAATGTTAGTAGTCGGTGCAACATGTGTATGTGTATTAGATTCATAGTAATCCTTTCATGTCATATGTGGTGGATATTCAAATATTTTTAATCCTAATAATGGTTCTCATGTCCCTAGGCATGGTATGAGGGCTAAATTTAGGTCCAGATTCCATAAAAATTGCCTATGGGGTTTATGAGCCATGTATAGTAACATATACCACCACATAAGGTATTTACACAAATATTTATCCTACATGTGATATATTGTCACCATTTCAAGAAGGGTACATTGGACATGGTTCTTAAGTCCCATGCCATGATTATAACTCCAAATTCAGTGTCATAAGTGTTAAAAGTGTCCTATGGCACTCATGGACATAGAATAAATCCAAAGATAGGGTTTTCAACCATAACACTTTTCTTTAAAATTATGCATGGGCCATATACGGGATCCATTTCTCATGCTATGAATGGGGAATATCTAGTATGTGAGGCAGATAAGGTTGTGATTTCAATGTTTGGAACAATAAGGATGGTTTTTATGGATATGGATGGTGTAGGGGAAAAACCAACATCTTAGGACACAATATTTGTCTTTGCAGTTCATGGGCCTTATGTGGGTCCCCAAGTAATCATACATGCCTTGAATATAGAATCTTTAGATCATGATTTCCCTATGGTATTTATTTTAAAGCTTGGTGCGCTAGGTATGGTTCTTGAGGATATAACACACTATTGGTGTTCAAAACCAAACATATACTTTATATTCTACTTTATAGGTGAAGGGTTAATATGGATCTATGCTAGTGGAATCTCTCTTATCTTCAACCTTATTGAGGATTCATTCTTTTTTCTCCTAAAAGATAACAGAATAAATATAGAATCATCCCTTCTCTAAAAACTCATCACAATATATCAACACAAAATATCTTGTCACCTTAGTGCCACCAATAATGCCTTATAACTTGGTTTTTGGTAATCTTACCCTCAATTTGAAAAGAAAAATATAGGGGATTGAACATTGAGTAGTTGATCACTTTGATAATCATTGGTAATTTTAAATTGTTAGGGTAAAAGTTGGAATTTTCCTTTATCTTTAATTTCTATTATTTTATTTAAAATTTTAACATTGCTATTACTTGTTTTAGGATATCTGAGACCGGTTCCAACCTCATCGTAATTCAAATGGAGACACTATAATTTCATATCCCATTAAGAACTCAGGAGACTTAACGGTTTTCAATATTTTAGGATTGACACAATTGCAATGATTCCACTAGATTCTATCATGTATGAGGGTATGGCATTGGCATTTAATCAAGAGAAACAAGCCCTCTATGTAACCTGATGTTGGTGGTGCTAATTTTTGAATTCCTCTATCATGGACATAGTAAATACTAAAAATGTGCCCTTCACTCAAGTGAAATCATCGCTTATTAGCCATGTTATTTTAATTCTTGGATTAGGGAGTTCCACCATAATTGGAGGGTGTTGATTAATGTTCTTGGAATATCAATGTAGAGTACAAGGCTAGATGAGGAGGTAGAGGGTGCTATTAATTATGAGCGTCACCATATAAGAATTCAATTTTATGGTATCTATTTATTTATTATAGTGTGATGTTTTTTGGACTGTAAAGGCCATTTAGAATCTCAATTCCATGTAATTCCCATTTCATTATATCTGGATTTATTCAATAGAAACTAGTCTAAAAAAGTGCAAAATCATGCTTTCTAAAGCCAAAAGACAACCTTTCTGAAGTGCAAAATCAAGTTCAAAAAGTGCAAAATCAAGTTTAAAAAGTGCAAAATCCACTTCGAAAAGTGCAATTTCCAATTCCAAAAGTGTGATTTTCGAATTGTTTTCAACCCCAAAAGTGCAATTGTTGATTTCAAAAGAGTATTTTTTATTTGAAAAGGACATTTTTTTATTCAAAAAGTGTGATTTTGATTCAAAATGTGTGATTTTGGCTCAAAATGTGTGATTTTGATTGAAAATGTGTGATTTTGATTCAAAATGTGTGGTTTTAAAATTAAAAATGTGCCCTTTACTCTAGTGAAATCATCACTTATTAGGCATGTTATTTTAATTCTTGGATTATAGAGTCCCACCATAATAGAAGGGTGTTGATTGATGTTCTTGGAAGATCGATGTAGAGGCCAAGGCTAGATGACGGGGTAGAGGGTGCTACTAATTATGAGCATCACAATATAATAATTCACTTGTATGGTATCTAATTATTTTTTATAGCATGATGTTTTTTGGACTATAGAGGACATTTAGAATATCAATGTCATGTAATTGTTCAAAAAGTGCAAAATCCAGTTTGAAAAGTGCAATTTCCAATTCCAAAAGTGTTATTTTCGAATCGCTTTCAACCTCAAAAGTGCAATTATTGATTCAAAAAGTGTAATTTTTATTTGAAAAGGGCATTTTTCGATTCAAAAAGTGTGATTTTGATTTAAAATGTATAATTTTTTATTGAAAATGTGTGGTTTTTAAATAAAAAAGTATGATTTTCGATTCCAAAAGTGAAAGTTAAAATTATATAAGCATGATTCTTGATTCTAATAGATACCAACTTAAACTTTGCACATTTAAATAAGGATTCCAAATAAGTTTATTTTATTGTTTTATCTCAAATATTACTTGCATTTGAACAATGCACAATTAAAATGTTAATTTATTATCCATATATTTACATATTATACACCATTGTTAATGCAATGTACGGTCAATGAATGATTGTCATCATGACATGTTTTGAATTATTTTGTTGCATATATTCAATGTTGATATATTTACCAATGTCCAACATAGTAATATTATGCCTTACATACAAAAATAAAATAAACTCTTGTTAGTTTTTATTTAAACAATTTAAATACAACTCTTTAACACTCTTTTGATATTCATATGGACTATCTAGGAGACAATGTTTTTGAAAATTTCTACACCTTAATTGGAAATACAACAACTTATTCAATATTGTGGAATATCTATACACAAGTTGCCCAAATCTAATCAAGTAAAAAAGGTAGCATTTGAAACCCATTTTTTTTAAGTGAAAGCATTAGTTATTAATAGAAATCATCCAATCTATTCAATGTCTACTCTTTCAAAAGATAAACTTAGCAAAAAAATTGAAACAATTTATAGGAAGAAAGTAAATTTAAAATCATATCGATTACCCTATATATAAAAATTGACATTTACAAACACATTCATACAACATGATTGAAGATGGAGATATTAAACAAAGATAAAAATTCAACTTGCAACCAAGGTTCAACATACGAGCGATTGATCTTCATTAATTTTAATTAAAGAAATAGTGTTGATTAAAATCATGCTTCTGGAATTGAAATTTTCACTTTTGGAATCGAAAAATTACACCTTTTTTATTTAAAGAACACACATTTTAAGTAAAGCATTTTAAACCACACATTTGAAAAGTGCATTTTCAATTCAAAATTTGTGATTTTGATTGAAAATGTGTGGTTTTTAAATAAAAAAGTGTAATTTTTTATTCCAAAAGTGAAAGTTACAATTCCATAAGCATGGTTCTTTATTCTAATAGATGCATTTAAATAAGGATTCAAAATATGTCTATTTTATTGTTTTACCTCAAATATTACTCTCATTTGAAGAATGTACAGTTAAATTTATTATCCATACATTTATATATTATACACCATTGGCAATGCAATGTACGATTAATTGAATAGTTTTTCATTGTGACATGCTTCGAATTATTTGGTTGCATATCTTCAATGTTGCTATATTTAACAATGTCCAACATAGTAATATTATGCCTTGATATACAAAAGTAAAATAACCTCTTGTTAGTTTTTATTTAAAAAATTTAAATTCAACTCTTTAACACTCTTTTGATGTTTATATAGACTATATAGGAGATGGTTCTTTTAAAAAATTCTACCCCTTAATTGGAAACACACCAATTTATTTAGTATTGTGGAATATCTATACACAAATTTCCCAAACCTAATCAAGTGAAAAAGAGAGCATTTGAATCCCAATTTTTTTTTACTTGAAACTATTAGTTATTAATTAAAATAATCCAATCTATTCAATTTATACTATTTCAAAAAATAAACTCAACGACAAAATTATAACAATTAATAGGAAGAAAGTAAATTTTAAAATCATATCAATTACCCTAAATATAAAAGAAATGACATTTATAGACACATTCATACAACATAATTGAAGAAGGAGATATTAAACAAAGATAAAAATTCAACTTGCTACCAAGGTTCAACATAGGAGTGATTGATATTCATTAGTTTTAATTAAAGAAATAGTTATTAATTAAAATCATTGAACCCACAGTAGAGTATCTTTCAAATTTATATTTCAATTAAAAAATTATTTATGGAAAAAGTAACTAGTATTTCAAGATTTATCCTTAAATGGTGTGATTAATTGATTGATATAAAAATTGTTATATTAAACTAAACAATTTATTATACATCAAGATTATGGTATAATGGGACTTATATGGTTTTCACTAAATAAAATTAATAACAAAATTAAAACAATATATAAGAAAAAAATATAGTTTAAAACCATATCGATTAACCAATATATAAAAAATGACATTTACAAACATATACATACAACATAATTAAGATACCTATTCACCTTGAAACCAACATTCCACATAGGAGATATTCACAATTAATATTGAATATTTTTTCTTAGAAAAATAGCTATTAATTAAAATAACTGAACCTATAAGTGAGAGAGGCTTAGCCTACCCCTTAACACTACCCCATGAACCCCCAAAAGTCGAGGGTGTCCATGGCAGTAGGAGGGTGTAGGATAGGCCTCTCTACTGTTGTCATTGGAACCTAGGGTGATTCCTGTGACATGCATTCCATGGTTTGCGCACTCGTCATGCAAAACATGGGCGTTTCCCCGAGCATTCCTAGAAATAGACATCACCCACAGTAGTGGCAAGGGATTTCAGGCCTTCCATGCAACTTTCGTAGGAAGCCTCAGCTATTGAGGCACCTAGGGAAGTTCTCACTGTGGGTTTCATGCCACATGTTCTTCCATGAGAGCCTCCAACACTTGAGGGCACCCGCGATAGTAGTGAGGGAGGCATGGGTTTCACATAGTGGACGATACCCCAAGTTCCCCTAGTAGCCGAGGGAACCCAAGGTAGTGCTCGCCACATGAAAATGGTGAGAGATTCCTTTGGCACACCTTTTGGCTATGGTTTATTAAAACCCAAGTTTCAACATGCATCACCAACAAAAACCCTATAGGTGATGATAGTTTCAATGCCCTACAAGCAAGATAAAGCCTCACCTGAGACACACACATTAAATTATAGAGACCAATATAAGGGATGCATAGGAGAGTATGGGTTCTTTATGGTCATCATTGTATTCAATTGTTCAATTAACCATTCATTTGAATATTTCAAAGTCTAGCATTCATATTCTAAACTACTTAACATTCATCGCACATTCAACCATAAAGAAACTGTACAGAACAAATCTAAGGAAACGACTACATTATATTAATATTCAAGAATTGGGTACAATCCATGGATTTCAGATTCAACTCAATATCTTATTGGTTTACCATTCATGCATCAACACAACTATTTGAAAAAAACCCCACAAAATAATAACATAACCAAAACATCATAGCATAATTGAGCCAAAAAACACCAAATAGAAAAACAAAACCCAACTTGTTAAAAAAAATACATTTATATAGGATTATGTTGAATTCATGCAAAATTGTTTCTCTTGCATGAGTCTCCTTGGTGAATAGTATGCTTCTAACTAAATTCATTGATGCACAATATGCTTCTAATTGAATTCCTTGGTGTGCAATCTTCTTCCAACCATCTTCCTTGGTGCCAGTCCAACTAAGCCAAAAATATGGCACCAACATATCCCCAACACTATGATGTGGCTCCTCCCAAGATTGCATGCAACTCAGGGCTCTAGGGCTTCCATCGAGGGTAGTCGTGTGCATAGTCTACAGAAAAAGTTCTGGAAGCCAGTCCTTATCGGATCGAACTCACTGGTGATGTAAGTGAGATGACTATTGAATGGCACCATGTCTTATTTTTTGCTTCTCCCTACTTCTAGTTTATCTTTCTCTTTGCTGGGAAGGAATTATGTTTCCTTTGTGTGGGGCTTAGATAGGTTATCAAATTTTTTCTCCACATTCTCTTGCGCATCTATGTCAATCTGCACGAATGCATATTGATCTACTCTACTGGATGTAATCTGCTTGGTCAATTTGGTGATGTTTATCATTTCTTCTTTCCATGCAAAGAGAGGAAACTTTACCATGATCTACCTTTTGGCACTGACCTAGACCTCGTAGTCTTGGATTTGCTTGTCCACCTATTGCATCTTGGGAACATCCTGCAGGTGATTCCAAATATTGAAGTTGTATTTGATGACCCCTCCTAAGGTCACAACTCCATGCTTTTCCTGTTCCAAAAATTGTCTAGCTTCTCCAAATTTTATTGCAAGTTAAATTTCCTCCAATGATGGCTTTGTATTGGTTTGCTCTTGGAGTTCTATTGCTTCTAGCTAAAGTTCAGCAACTGCATCCTTGATGTGGGTGAATTTATAGACAGGTAGTAGCAGGATGTTAGTCAAATAATTGGAAACTAGAAGCAGAATGTGTAAAATCTAACTCACAGCAAAACCTAGCTACTATGGATTCCTCACTAGTGAAAAGATTGCAACACATTTACAAGAATGAGCATAAATCGGTAAAATGAAGAACAATAACACATGAAATGGGTGAATAATGTAAATATTATTAACAGTACAACCTCAAAATAGGTTAAGAACATCCTTTTATACAAATATGGAACAATTTGAATCCATCTGGAGTGTTCACACTGATCTAGCTTAGAAATAGCTCAAACCCCCCTAGGTTGACCAAAATATCCCAAACCATCCCAAACTGGTTCGAAACTACTATGTGAATGCTGGGAATGACTGGATAGGCCCATGTGACCTCACACATGAGGAGAATTTGGTTGGTTAGAGGTTAGGAAGCTAGAATTGGCTAAAAATGGGCAAAGGAGGCAAGTTTGTCCACATTCTGAGCATGTGCGCCCTTGGTCAAAGAGAATCCCACCAAACAAGGAGCAAGAGCACCCTAGGCATGCAGGAATCAATAAATGACTAGGAGGGTGCACCCAACAGCTAGTTTGACTTGGCACAATGCTCAGTTTTGTCCACATTGCCAACTGGTTCAAGCTAAATGACCATTTACTCACTAACCAACTTGGGGATGCAATTATTAAGCTGTTTGGTACTAATTAACCATCAATTAATAAATGATTAATGTACATAGGTGTAATAATTTTCTAACACCCCCCCTTAAGCTAGACTTAGTGAAATATCAAAAATAAGGCCTTGGCAACTAGGCTCAAGTCACCTTTTACATCATAAAATTTATTTGTCCATGTAACCAAGGTAAGGAGGAAAACCACATGGGAAATAAAACCTCCCCTCTAAAATGGACATGTGGCATATATTAGAATACGCCAATCATCACCATGCATCACTCACCCCAAGCAAATATCTAAGGTGAGTGAAGGTCTTCTCGGTAAAACACTTGGTGAAAATATCAGCAATTTGCTCACTGGAAGGGCAATACTGCAATGCTATGGCCGGTCATGCACCAAACCCTGAATGTAGTGCATGTGTATCTCTATGTGCTTGGTCCTTTTCCTCTGAACTAGATTAGTAGAAATCTTGATTGTACTTTGATTATCACACCAAAGAAATGTGGGTGAATAAAAAACAATCCTGAATACTGCAAGAATACCTTGCAACCAAACACATTGTGTGGCTGCATTTACTGCTCCCCTGTACTCGGCCTCAACTGAAGATAAGGAAATAGTATGTTGTTTCTTGCTTGACCAGCAAATAGTTCCATGTGCAAGCATAAAAACATAACCGGAAGTCGATTTTCGATCAATATAATCACCATCCCAATCGGAATCAGTAAATCCTACTAGTTCAAGAGATGAACCAGCAGCATAATGGATACCAAAGGACTTAGTACCTTGAACATAATGAAGGATCCTATTGGATGCCTTCCAATGGACCTCATGAGGTTCTTGCATGTGCCTAGAAACAGCCCCAATAGCATATGACAAATTTGGTCTAGAATGAGTAAGATATAGAAAGCTTCCAACAAGCTACCTATACAACGAGTTGTCAACTAGTGGAGAAGAACCCCACTCATTTAGCTTAACTCCTGAAAGAAATGGAAATTTTGCAGACTTACATTCAGCCATCTTAAATTTCTGCAGCAAATCTGAAGCATACTTTGACTGACATATAGAAATCCCATTCATAGTTTGGTCTATCTACAAATCCAGAAATTGTTTTAGCAATCCTAGATCGGTCATGGAGAATGCACTGTGCAATGCTCTCTTAACTGAGTCAAATTCTTTGGTGTAGATTCCACTGATCAAAAGATCATCAGCATATAATACAATAATTAATATCAGATCACTAACATGCTGCATATAAACATTTGGATCAGACTTACACCTCTCAAACCCCAAAGATAGCAGAAAATTGTCCATTTTTGCATACCATGCTCTAGGAGCTTGCTTGAGCCCATAGAGTGACTTGTTCAACCTGCAAACAAGTGTATGATCAGAAATAAAACCTTCAAGCTGCTGCATATATATCTCCTCATTCAGATCCCCATGAAGAAAGGCACTTTTTACATCCATGTGATGAACCTCCCATCGCTTGGAAGCCCAAATGGCCAAAACTAGTCTTACGGAGTCCATATTTGCCACCAGTGCAAATGTCTCTATATAGTCCACTCCTTGGACCTGAGAGTAACCCTTATCCACCAACCTGGCCTTATACTTCAGATCAGAGCCATCAGATCCAACTTTGGTTCTATAAACCCATTTGCATTGCACTAGTTTCCTCTTGGGAGGAAGAGGGACCAAATCCCAAGTTTTGTTCTCATGGAGTGAGTTCATCTCTTCTTGCATGGATGATTTCCACCTTGGGTCTATACATGCTTCTGAATATGAATTTGGATCAGATCCAACCATCAAATAACACGCCTCACTCAGATCAGAATTATCACATGTAAAGGAATTGTGAAATTGAGATCTAGTTTTCCTAGCATCTTGGGGATCACCCACAAGCTCTCTAGCACTTTGAATTGTTTTCTCTGCCCACTTGGGACTTGAGGGAGGGACATGATCAGATTCCATATCAACATCATCTTCAGAAATATCAGAAGAGGAACCACTACTTACTTCATCATCAAGAAGAGGATATGTGCATTCCCCATCACCTTGTTCACTAGCTTGTAAAAACTCTTCGTCTTCGAATTTGACACTTCTTTCGATGAAAGTTTTGAGAGTGGATGGATCAAAGAGCTTGTATCCCTTGGAATCCTATGCATACCCAACCATGATTGAATCCTTTCTTTGGGGCTGCAAGGCCTTTCTCTTCTGCGGTGGAATTCTGGCCCAAGCCCTTGAGCCAAAAATTCTGAAATGTGAAACATTGGGTTTGTGGCCCATCCATGCTTCAAATGGAGTAATTCCTTGCAATGTTTTGTGTGGTGCTCTGTTCTGAACATATGCTGCACAATTAATAGCTTCAGCCCACAATTTAGGAGACAAATCCTTTTCTTGCATCATGCAAGTTGCCATCTCTTTCAATGCTCTATTTTTGCGCTCTGCAACACCATTTTGTTGTGGTGTGTAGGGCACTGAGTGTTGCATCTGAATGCCATGCTCTTGACAGAGCTGCTGCATATTTTTATTGACATACTCCTTGCCATTATCAGTCCTCAAAACCTTCATGGCCTTCCCACTGAAGTTCTCAACCATACTCTTGAAAATTTTGAAACATTCAAAGACTTCAGATTTTTTCTTAAGGAAAAATAACCAGCAATACCTTGAGTAGTCATCGATGAAGGTGAGCACATATTTGCTGCAGCCATAGGAGGGAGTGGGGAGTGGACCTATCAGATCAGAAGGCACTATCCCAAGTGGCTGATCAGCCCTCCTTTCCTTCCCTTTGTCATACTTCTTTTCAGGATGCTTCCCAACCATGCAACCCTTGCATGTTCCATTTGAAAAACTAATGGTTGGCAGCCCTTCTACCATCTCTTCTTTGCTCAAAGCTTGAAGATATCTGTAGTTTAGGTGACCATACCTCTGATGCCATAGCTTTCTGGTCTTAGTCCCATGTGACAGAAGTACACTTGGTGAAGAGAACTCGAGAAAGTGGGAGAACTTGTACATCTTCATATCATGGTCTGTAACACCCATTGCAACAATTTTTCCAGTAGAAATTTCTGATATCTCCACATCATTCTAAGTGAAGACAACTTTATTTGCTACTCTAGTATGTGTCATTTGATATAGAGAGAGAAAGTTTGCTGCAAGTTTTGGTACATACAACACATTGGAGAAGAACCTATTCTCCATAGAGATTTTCCCAATGCCATGAGCAGGGATTTTTGAGTCATCTCCCATGCGAATGGAGGTACCACTGTAAGGTGCAAGATCAGAAAACGAATCTCTTGAAGAAGCCATGTGCCTTGAGGCACCTCAATCAATGATGAACAAGGGTGACTGAGATGTACAAGCCACCAAAGCATGGCAGCTCTGCTTGTCTTCAGAAACTCTCTCCTTCTTCTTGGAACTTTCAGGAAGAGGAATATTGTTTTTCTGTAGGAGATGGGTCATCATGTCTATGGTTTTCTTCATGCATGAACTCTTTGGATGAAAACCCCTTTGACAGTAGCTACATTTTGTCTTCTCAGCCTTCTTTCCCTTGTTCTTGGCAGGATTTGAAACCCCCTCAAAGGATTTGGGCCTCTCATCCTTCTTCTTCTTCTCTTGAGGTTTCGGCCCCTTTGGTTTTTGCTTTCCTCTTCCATTTTTCGAATCTCCAGCTGCAAGAACTTGGTCTTTTTTCTTGATGGTTCCCATCAAGACTAGCTTGTCTTTCTCTTGAGTTAACATCTCCATGAAGTCAGCCAAAGGTGGCATCTTCCAACCTCTAACTGTGAGCCTTGTGGAGTTGAAGGAAGACACAAAAATTGAGTATTCAGAACCCAGTTTGGAGATAATGGACAACACCAACTGTTCTTCTTTCTTCTCTATGCCACATTGTCGAATCTGCAAGACCAAGCTCTTGAAATTGGTGAAGAAGTCCTAGATGGAATCGAAATTCCCTAGGCTCAGTGAAACAAGCTCATTTTCGAGCTGGTGGCCTCTCATCTCATCAGTCTTTCCAAACAAGGTCTCAAGCTTGAGCCAAACTTCATTTGGAGTAGATAGACTTTCTACATGAAACAATAGGTCTCTTGAAATGCTGAGACAAAGGAGGCCAAATGCCTCATCCATTCTTTTAAAAAACTTGAATTTCTCCATAGCAGAGTTTGGCTCCACCTCAGTACCCATTATAATTCTATAGAGACCCTTAGATCTCAGCAAAATCACCATTTCTACCTTCCAATCGAAATAGTTGAAGGGAGTAAGCACATTTGGGTGGGATGGCTCCATTCTTCTCTGCTGCTCACTTACTTGCTGACAATGTTGATCTTCAATACCTGCAAACAACTCTCAAATCACTCAGGAGGGATCTACACTAACAAATTTGAACCCTATTTGATAGTGGGTGCATTCGGGAGAGCATCACACCTGAGAGGAGCCACTAGATTTCTCCAATGGACTCAATGCAATGGCCTCAGGAATTATGTGGTTTCTCCACTGCTTCTGGAAAGCCACTAAAAAAGTATTGTTGGTTCGAATGGTAGCTCCAAGAGCTCTAATACCATGTAAAATATAACTCACAGCAGAACCTAGCGACTATGGATTCCTCACTAGTGAAAAGATTGCAACACATTTACAAGAATGAGCATAAATCTGTAAAATGAAGAACAATAACACATGAAATGGGTGAATAATGTAAATATTATTAACAGACCAACCTCAAAATAGGTTAAGAACATCCTTTTATACAAATATGGAACTATTCGAATCCATCTGGAGTGTTCACATTGATCTAGCTTAGAAATAGCTCAGACCCCCCTAGGTTGACCAAAATATCCCAAACCATCCCAAACTACTTTGAAATTGTTATGTGAATGCTGGGAATGACTGGACAGGCCCATGTGACCTCACACATGTGGAGAATCTGGTTGGTTAGAGGTTAGGCAACTAGGATTGGCTAAAAATGGGCAAAGGAGGCAAGTTTGTCCACATTCTGAGCACGTGCGCCATTGGTCAAAGAGAATCCCGAAAAACAAGGAGCAAGAGCGCCCTAGGTATGCAGGAAGCAATAAATGACTGGGAGGGCACACCCAACAACTAGTTTGACTTGGCACAATGCTCAGTTTTGTCAACGTTGCCAACTGGTTCAAGCTAAATGACCATTTACTCACTAACCAACTTGGGGATGCAATTATTAAGCTGTTTGGTACTAATTAACCATCAATTAATAAATGATTAATGTACATAGGTGTAATAATGTTCTAACACAATGTATTCCTTGACCACTTCTTCTACGAGATAGTCTCTTTCTTGTACCACCTCCCTATGCCTCTACTTGAGATCAGCATAAGAGTGGCTCAACTGTGCATGCCAATCACCCAAATCGACAAAATATTTGTGACAAAATGTTGTAGTTCCTATTTTGAGACAAGGTGTAGGTCCAACGCATTATATGGAAGCAACTGCACTTCTTATATTTTCTGGGCCTGGATGGTAGTAATTGCTAAGGTATTTAACCTTAAATTTTGATGTGCAAAGGACTATTGCACTTGTTGCTACAATTCATGCACTTAGCTAGTACCGGTTTCTTTTGATGTCTATGCCAGTTCAATGCTTAGGGTTATGTGTAGGATCATCCTTAGCTCTTGCAGTTGTTCCTTGCTATCCTTTTGGAGGATCTAAGTGAACTCTAGGTTTGACTGCAGTTGCTAGACATGATAGGGATCATGATTATGTTGGCCTCTATTTGTTAATTCTATGGGGTACTGTGTTCCCCTGCATCTTGTCTTATTGTCTCCAACGCATTAGGAAATTTATCTTCTTATTCTATCTAGGTCCGAAAATCCTCAAAAATGTTGTTCCTGACTAAAGAAGGAGGATTTATTCCAAGAGTTTCTGCTGGTCATGTTTTCACTTCATCTTCTTATTCCTCACCCGATTCTTGTTCAAGTGGTGGGGAAGGAGATTTATTCTATTTATTATTTTTTCCCTTGACTACATAGAAGGAATAGACTCCTACTTGTGATTCTTTGACAAGTGGGGCGATGTACTACATAGGCTGTAGTTGGTATGTATGCCTTGAGGCTTCTAATGGATTTCAAATTCCTCATGGATATTTAGATCTGAATATGAGAATGGTTGCAAGTGTTGTGGCCACTACTCAATTGTTTCTTTGACATCATCATATGTGATGTAGAATGGTAGGACATATGCATCAGAATATGGTTCTGGGTGCAACGTGATGAGGACATTGTGATTTTCCACCTCATCGAAGACAACATCCTTATATTTGTCCACAATGGACTGTGGAATCCTAAAGGATTACGTTGTGGTTGTGAGCATATTAGTCTACCACTGCTGAAAGGTATTGTCAAAAACAACCTAGTGTTCTTAGGTTGGATAGTAGTGTAGGATGAGTAACATCACCACCACAAAGTCTTACGGGGTAGGGTGATCATACTGGTATTTTGGGGGTGGCTTCCATACCAGCATGAAAACAAGCAACAAGAACCAACTATAGTGAAACTTATTGCCTCGGTATTATGCAATTAAGAAATATTTCAGGAATTCCTACCTTAGGTACTAGGTCCAATTCATGTGATAGCTCATTGCAAACCTCTTTGCTTCAATTATGACCCTTCCAGTCACTCATCCTTGCGACACTTCTAAAGGATCTTGCAATCAAGTATATGGGTTGTAAATATTACTAACTCCTTCAATATGGCATAAATGATGGCACCTTGAGTCCCTATGCATGTGTGTAACTTCTTGTATAATCCATCTATTGAGGCATTGGATATGACCTCCATATTATCCTCACCCTTACACAGAAGCCCATAGATTATGTGGATGAACTCATTTGTAATCTCATATATTTGGTCCAATCAAAGGCATCCTCCATGGAGATAGCTGAGGAGAAACCACATAAAAGCATTGATTGACATTCTCCTCTTGAAATTTGGGACATCAAGTAGGGACATGATGCCTTACTTATGGATATAGCAAACCCAGGCTTGCGGGATGACGCATTCTTCTCCTATCTCAGTCAAATCCACCTACATGTACTTTTCTACCATGAGCTCTAGCAATCGTGATTCATCTATAATGTTGAAATTTGAGTACTTGAGGAAAGGGACCTTTCCCAACAATGGTCTCCTCACCTTGACCTCCACCAAGATTGGAACCTTTGACATTTTATTTTATTTTGTCTCTCTAACCTTGGTCTATCTCTTATTTATGTGTGGAGTAGTAGCCATCTTTGTGCACACACTCTGTGATGCACTAAACTCAAGTCAGAGTTGAAGTAACTTCCCTCAATGCATGACACAATCATATGATACTAAATATCCAACTCTTGTTTTTTTTATTCACTCTCTTAGAAAATTGATGGTTCCTTTGTAATCTCATGGTCTTCTTATAGATGGGTGTGACAAGTAGATTCTCTTACTGCAATTATTTCTCCCCACATCTTACCTTGAATGCACGATGATGTAGCCAACTACGAACATGCTCTCTATCTTTCTATGCACCACCACCTTCAAATTATGTGGGCTATTTAATTGGTGATTAGAAGAAATATGTCCTTTCCTATGCTTTGATACCATTTAGGGTGCTTTTTGATGTAGTACTAGTTCTTTATTACTACCATATTTCCACAATCTTTCTAAATTTGGAATAGGCAGTGGTAACTAAAAACAAAATCTAACTGATAAGAGTTACATGACTGGAAGAATGATGAACTAGGGTGCTACATCATATTTACATGGGAAAATTTATTTGTGACTTGATGACTACCTCTATGCTACTTTATTACCAGCATTAACAATGCCAACTCCTACATGCTATTCTATCTAAATGATATTTTTTTTCACATGGAATTATAGGTATTCTTTCCCCAATCGGACATGGTATGGGTTGAGATGACTTCCCTTAATGATCCTCTTTATTGTTTGTCCTACCAAGGTGGAATGATTTGTTGTGCTTTCTTGGTGATGAAGAGTATCCCAAATCTACCCAATCATCTCATTATGATATTTTGTTGGGTTCTTACAAAAATTGTTGTCATACATTAGAACCCATGTGCCTAGTTCTAGGGTATTTCTCTTAATGTTTCTTTCATGCCAATATTTATGGCACTGGTTCTCAACCATTTGAATGAACCGTGTAATAAATTCATATTCGTCTAGTTCCTCTAATCTGATATGAAGTGATTCATCGTATGTCATGTTGGTGGTAATATCTATGTGCGGGATGGGGACAATAAATTCCAATGACATCACTGCTTCTTTTCCATAAACCAATCTGAATGTGGTGTGCTTTGTGATCCTCTTGCTCATTTTTGGTACTCCCATAGTATTGATGGGATTCACTGATCCCAGTCATTGCATTGTACATTGTAGACCTTTGTGAGCACCTGCTCTGAAATCTTATTGAATGCTTCCACTATACCATTGGCCAGGGGATGGTACGGATTACTCTTGTAGCAGTATATCATGAATTATTATATTAGCACGTGGATAGTGGAGTTCAGGAAATGCATTCCCTAATCACTCATCAACACCTTCAGGCATCCAAACGTGATGCTGATTTGCTCAAATATGAACCGCAAGATGGTCTCTGATGTACAATCCTTCACTGGTATAACTTTTGACCACCTTCTCAAGTAATTTGTGGTGGTAATGATGTAGCAGGTGCCAATTATTCATGCTAGTAGGTTGATAGGACCCACAAATTAAATTGCCCATTTCTCAAAAGGATCAAGTGTAGTGATAAGGAAGAGAGGCATCTCATCCTTGCACGATGGATTTCCGACCTACTGGAAAACATCACATTGTTTGCAATACATCTTGGTTTCTTGGAACAACGAATGCCACCATATTTATATGTGCAACACATTATGTGAAATAGCCTTCCCTACATAATATCTTCCTATAATTCCTTAATGTTCTTCACACAATAGAAGTGGTCGTTGATGTTCTAGCACACAACCGCAGAGTATGACATCAACTACCAACTTATAGAGTTGTCCTATGATCAATTGAAAATTGACATTACATGTTAATAGATATATGAATTGTGCAACTATGTAATCCTCCATCACGCAACCAATGGAAAAAATGATGTAATTTGACTTAATTTATTTAGTATGCCCTCAATGCAGAACAACTATGCATCAAGGAGATTGTAATCCAAACTTCCTCCTTATTCACTAGATTCAATCCTTGACATCTGATATAGAATAACATTATGCTTCATTGGATTGACCATGAACTCAAACTCAAATTCTTGAAATCATAGAAACCATGGGTATATGCACCAACCGAACACTGGCTTGTTGAGTAGATACTTCAAAGCAGAATTGGCGGGCCAATGAATTGCAGCTATAAAACTGAATCCCTCGGCTCATTACTTAAATTATCAACCCGAGATTTTGTACAAAATTAAGAGGTACTATGCACTATATATGCAGTTGCAAAGGAATAATTCATATAGTAGTAATAGTGAAATCTATTCTAACAACATAAAATAAATTTAATCTAAAAAACATGAAATGAAATCTTCTCTAAATCGGGAATGAAGTCTAATCTAATCAAGCAATATAAGTGAAGAAGATCTGTTTGGTAAAAAGAAAAGGGAAATTTAATCTATGATCTATAGGATGCAAGGGACATGGATCCTTCATTTGGGTAGGCACATATCCCCTTATTAGTGGTTTCATGGACAAGTTTCAAAATGTTCCTCGCCTAGTTTTAGGAAAACCTTTTGAGGAAAACCCCCGATCTACCTTACCATTCACACACCAAGACTAGGTATCTGATTACACTATATTCTAACTAAGTAATAAAACAAAATTAGAACTACAATGCTTGACCAAGATCATATGGCAATATCCCATGTTATAAAATAAATGACATAAATGTAAGTTAATCTAATAAACATGAAATAAATCTATCCTAAAACATAAAGGAAATCTAATTTACTCCTAAAACATGAATCTCATCATTTAACCAAGCATGTATTCCCTTATCATTAGTCTCAGAGACAAGTTTTAAGGATCTCTTCACCTAGCTTTAGACAAATGTTTTGAAGGTATCCCTAATATACCCTAGCATCAACATACATAATATATGCATTCAGTCACCAAGTGTTGAAAGTGAGATCATATGTATGAAATAAATTACATTAACAAAATAAATGTAAGTTAATCTAATAAAAATGAAATAAATCTATTGTAAAATACAAAGGAAATATAATTTACTCCTAAAATCATAAAGAAAGAAAAACTGTGTGAAAGAAAATTCTGAAATAAAACGTCCTACAGAAAATTGCCTACTGAATGCAGAACTTCTACAGTCTCTTGCAGAAACTGCATAATTTCTATAGTCACTGTAATATGAATTTAAAAATTACAAAATTAAATGCATGACTGAAAGTAAATTTATGAAAGGGTACACAATATTTCCCTTGATTGGGCCCAACCCAAGGGATCTCCTGGAACCCTTGCTAAACTAACTAATTCAAAGATAAATTGAAACTAGTTTTTATTTATTAAAAGTTTGCCATTAAAACAGTGCATCAAGCTTCCTCTTACAAATTCACCTTGACCAGAAAGAGAGAAGAAAATGAAATGATAAAGAGAAGAATAATAATTGAATATTCGTTCCATGCATTCAAATTTACTTGTAAGTATACAAAAATAACTCAAAACTACCCATACAATCAACTGCTTGATTTGTGGAAGTTGTCCCAGTTAACTAGAACTCTGCATGCAAGTTGGTGAGATCGATTGCCTCTTTAGAAATTCGACTTGGCCTCCATGATTTCGACTTGGAATGATGTTGAGATATTCTTCCATGTGGCGGAAGATCATGAGAATAATCAACTCTTGAGAAAACTAGCCATTCAATCATCTCCTTGATTTAAGGAAATTCTGTCAGTTAACTAGAAATGTGCATGCTGATTTTGTGGGATTGATTCACCCTCTTAAGAATTTGACTTGGACTTAATGATTTCATCTTTGGATGATCATGAGTTGGCACTCCCGCGTCCATACATATTGTAATACTAGTATAGTTCTTGATGAATTTATTGTAATATCCAGTGTGTACTAGATTTGCACGCAACTATTTGGTTGCTGTTGTGAAATCTAACTCACAATAGGACCAACTAGCTAAAGATTACCTCACAATCAAGAAATTTCGTTAAGTATGTAGACAAATAGTGCAAAAAGAATTCTAGACACACAAATGATAAAAAACCAGTCACAAATGATAAAAAACCAGTCACAAATGATTAAAAACCAGACACAAATGATCAAATAGCAGGTTTATTATAACTTTCCAACCCAAAAATGAGTTGTGAACACCCTTATATAACATTAGGGAGAATTTTGGATCCAACTACAAGTGGCTAGCTCACATTGGACCTCAATCCCCCCAGGTTGACCAATAGGAAACCATGTAACCCAAAATGGGTACGAATTGTCCATGTGAATGTTGGATAGGCATGGGAAGTCATAATGAGGGTCACACATGTGTTAGATAAGATTTGGTGGAGGTCAGGTGGCCAAGGATAGGTCAAAAGAGCCAAGAAAGGGTCAAAATGACCACATCCATTTCATGGGTGCCTTAAGTCAAAGATAGTTTCCTTAAAATGGGGAAATAGGGCACCTTTGATCAAGAGGTGATAATAAATGCCGTAGGTGGCAAAAAGCAGGGTGCCCAACAGCTAGTTTGACCATATTTTGGCCCAAAAGTGGTGGAATGGTCATGATTTTCCCCAACTAACTTCTAACAACCTTGGATTGTCATCGTTAACCTTATTTTGAACTAGTTAATCAAAACATTTATGTATTACCAAGGTCCTAAGTTCTAATAATGTTCTAACACCCCCTATAAGATAAACTTATGTAGTCAATAATAAAAAATGAGGCCTTGGAAACTAAGGCTCAAGTCACCTATTACAAAAACAATTTTTATTAGTCCATGTAACCAAGGTAAGGAGGAAAACCACATGGAAAATAAAACCTCTCCTCTAAAATGGACATGAAACATATCTAGAAAATGAACCATTCTTCACCATGCATAACTCACCCCAAGGAGTGATCTAAGGTAAGTGAAAGTATTCTCATTGAAACTCTTGGTGAAGATATCAGCAGTTTGCTCAGCAGATGGGAATACTGCAAGGCAATAATCTGTTCATGTTGGTTGTGGAGCCTGATCTCAAGATTCAGAGATATTATTATTCATCCATGTTTGTACCCTAGCTTTATATGATATGTAAAAAGGACTGTACACTCACCCCAATGAGGGGGGTGTGGGGGAGGTGAAGCCTCCCCCCACCGGGGTCTGGGGGTTATAACCCCTAGATGGGGGGTCCGGGGGCAGCGCCCCCGTAGAAAATTTTTTGGGGTTGTTTTACGGGCCCATTGTTTTGGGTAACCCGTGGTATTTTCCCATTGTATATCTCTTATAAAAGAAAGACATTGTAATATGGCTAGGGTTGATGCATTAGGTATTATGCATTGTAAATATCTCTGAGATCAGGAAGAGAGACTGTGAGACACTGAAGAGGAAGTGCAGCGGTTGTGCTGCAGGTTGTATCCCTTCACTTTGCTGGACGGAATAATAATAAGGACTGGCAACTTCAGTGTGGACGTATCCCAAGTTGGGGTGAACCATGATATATCTGTGTCTCTCTTGTAATGTGTATGTGTGATTATATTTGCATTTCTGTTTATTGTTATTGCTCTGCGATCCTATTTTTCTAACAATTGGTATCATATCTGAAGGTCTATTTGGAAGGTAAACCCACATGAAGCTAGGGTTTTTGGTTCAAGTGGGAGCAATGGCAGAAGAAGGAAATTTTAAGGTCGAGAAATTTAATGGCCAAAACTTTCAGTTATGGAAGATGCAAATGGAGGACTATATGTACCAGAAGAATCTATTCCTGCCATTGGGAGGAAGAGCAAAGTAGTGGCGGCCATGAAGGACGAAGAATGGGAGGTTCTTGACAGAAAGGATTTGGGAACAATACTGTTGAGCCTGGCGTAATCGACGGATTTCAATATCTCAAAAGAAACGACAATGGAGGGTTTGATGAGTGCATTGGGTAAGCTCTATGAAAAACCCTCGGCCTCCAACAAGGTATTTCTAATGAAGCATTTATTTAATATGAAGATGTCTGAAGGTGGATTTGTTACTGATCATTTAAATGAGTTTAATACGGTTACAAATCAGCTAAGTTCTGTAAGTGTGAACTTTGATGATGAGGTATGGGCTCTTCTAATCTTGTGTTCATTGCCAGAAAGCTGGAATAGCTTGGTCATGGCTGTAAGTAACTCTATCTCTGGTTCAAACACCTTTAAATTTGATGATGTTATTGGTGTTATTCTTAGCGAGGAAATGTGAAGAAAAAGCACAAGTGAGACATCAGGTAATGCATTGACCATGGAGGGTAGGGGAAGACAAAAGGAGAGAGGAAAGAGCCAAGGTAATCGCAGCAACTCTAAAAAGGGCAGATCCAAGTCCAGACTGAGAAAAATAGAGTGCTAGAACTGTAGAAAGAAAGGACATCTGAAGAAAGACGGAAAATCTCTAAAGAAGAAAGGAGTGCTACAGTAGTGGCTAAGCATCTTTATTTCAAGGGGGGCCAAAAGCTCAAGGATGGATGGATTAAGGCTCTGATAAAAATTCAGCGACATGAGGGTAGAGTCAGTGAGGGATGATGTGAAATGGGGGGCCTCCACCCCTTTTATAAATTTTGATTAGGGTTTTAGGGCTCTTTTAGGGTTTTTGCCCTATTTTTTTTTATATATTTTCTTTTGAGTTTTATTCCCCAATATTCTTATTTTTTACCCTCTTTTGGGGTTTTGGTATGTTTTTGCAGGGAATTTGGGTTTTTTGGGGTTTTTGGAGGCGAGGTTGGTAGGAAATTTGGTCAATAGAGGTGTATTCCCAAAGCGATGAGCTGGTGAATATTTTTTTGGTGTTAACAAATTTCACAAGGGGATCTAGCCAAAGTGGAAAAAATAAACCCAAAGAAAACACAATAGCAATGATAAGAATCACTATAGATCAATTGTGTTTGGTGATACAATAAAATGATGAATTGATTACTTGTTATGAGAGATAAATCCAAATGTTAACTGATACTTTATCCAAAGATATTCTTCAAGTACTAATGATCCTTGATACCAAAATTACAGCGCTTTGAGATCTAAAATAAAAACAGCCTCAACGAAAATATCTTATAGATAAATATGCTTTAGATCTCAACAATGGTTAAGGGGTTTTGACAAATAGAAAAATGCCCAATATCTTGTTGTCAACCAATGGATTCGCTCTCTTCAAGAATGCATGCTTCACCACAATAAGACATCTCAACCATAAAAATGTTAGAATACTTGTTATGAATAATAGATCAACCTCAAGGAAACATATACTCAAATAAAAAATAACGATTTGAAATGTAAACCAAATATACAAATAAAATGTTAGGCTTATTTTGGAATCCTCCGATGATCAACTTGTTAAAATACAATATTTGATTGAATCTCACCTTTGCATAAATATAATAGGATATATATATCAACAAGGATCCAAAACATTGATGCTTAAAATGATTATGAGATTGACGACCAAGTATTCAATTAATTATCTTTTGATCAAACCCTTGTGAATATTAACTTAAGTTTGATGTACCAATAAAATATTTGCTGCAATTGAACCCACCTTTCATCAAAATATAGCTAAAAAAAGAGGGAACCAAATTCAATTTCTAAAGAGGAAATGAGCCAAAGCGTTGAAGTCTAGTGAAATGTAGGGGTTAATTAACTCACTTTGTTTATGAAGGAAATTTTAAACATTCAAATTATTATATTAAAAATTTATATTTAAGAATGAACTAGATATTCAAGAAGTTCCTATTTTATATGAGGGATCAAAATTACGATGATCTCTCAATATTTTTGTCAAACTAACTCCTTGGAAGAGGGTGTTGAGCTAGGAAGAACACCAAGCATTGTAAATAATCCAAAATTTGTGATTACTCTCCCCAAAATCGTAACAAAATAATCATAGAGAGGGGTGTTGATTTGATCTTAGAGAAGGCACACAACCAATTCGTTGAAAGTAGAAACAACCCCTATGAGGAGGATGCTTGAGTTCTATTATTTTTTCTTGTTCCCAAATTGCAATATTACATTTGTTAAGATATTAAAATCAATTTAAAACATGTCAAGTGAGAAATTTCCAAGACAACCAATTTGCTTTAGCGGCTCAACAAAGGTTATGGTCAAATTTAATGGGGGAATGAGGTTTCAGTTTATCACTCACCATTCACAAAGCAAACAAATTTAGATATGAAATAAAAATACTCAAAATAGTGAGGTTGCTAGAGTTATTATATATTTTTATTGAAGTTTTATCTTAGATCTTGGTTTAAAATAAATTGTTCATAGTGAGCATGCAAAAGAAACTCGTGCACAAGAATACACTAATATCAAAATCAAGCTTTTAAGAGACTAGCTCTTACAATGGCTTAAAATCTGCAATAAAATGCCATAAAAATTTAAATATAATTGGAAGATAATTCTAAAACAAATATCTTGGCTAGCTTATGAGGAAGGAATTTCATACCAATAGTCTAGCTAGAAGGTTCACTCCTCCAGGATAAATATCTTTTCTTGATAAGAAGTCCACCCCAAGGATATACAAGGAAGCTTCCTGAATAATCACAAGACAACTGCAATACAATACTACATGAGACACAAGGGATGATGAGGAGTTATTCCTTGTAGTAGTCGTCTCCATAAGGGACAGCAATTCCATAAGCAATCGTCTACAAAGAGGGTTCCTAACCTTCCATGCATTGCATGGGTGGAGATATTTAATGTCCTATAGGAGGGGGGATTTGAGGTAAGATTGGAGGTTCAACTCGGTAAAATATCTGAGGGAGAGGTTTCCTAAGAGAGTAATTTGGGTTTGCAAATATCTAAGGACTCTTTCTTCAATTTGTCACATGTAGGGAGGAAATTCAATAAGTATTTTCAACACACCTAAGACATTACAAAATTCATGAATGTATCTCATATATTTGAGAATCATATTCAATGGAATACAAAATAAGCTTTGCAAAAACATGGGAATGGCTTATGTGTGGAGCCAGCGATAGAGCCTTTTCTATGACCCTTTCCCCTAATCCATGACAATTTTCGAATCCTTAAATTTGAAGAGGATATTCTCTTTTATGCATTTGTAAGATCCATTGTTACTCAAAGCTTATTACCAATTAAAATTTATAAAACCCCCTTTGAACAAAATTATCTTTCTCTAATTGTGTAACAAACAACAAAATACTCATTTGAATGCATTAGATGGATAGTGAAAAAGACTTAGAGGGATGAAAAATGAATGGATGCAAATCATACTTTGATTGTTTCTCTATATACATATTTAAAAAGAACAAAGAGTTGAGGACTTTGATGTCCCTTTTAATGTGAAGCATCTTGTCACTATTTGAACCTAGTTTCAAATTTTGATAGGTTTATGCTAATCCATAATCCTTGTGAACATATGCACAAACATTTTAATATTATTGGTTTCGATTATACCTATATGTTCCATTTTATTCCTAGTGGGACCCCTCTCACAAAATAAATTAGGATTTAAATCAAGTTTTGCGAGGGGGTCAATTTTCCCCAACATGATCACTGTGGGTGGAAGATTGGCGTGTTAATGGGTTTATTGGGGTGATAGGTTTGTGCATAATGGGATTATTGAGTTTCTTGGTCAACAAGGTAGTGGGAAAGTGGGAATTACGTTTGTAGTTGAGTGGGTTAGAGGTTGGTGCTTCATTGCATTTAATACAAGGAACTATAATTGATTGTGGTCCACCATGGTGATCCAACTCCGCAAAGGTATACAATGATCACATTAAGTATTGGTAGGTTAATGTAAAGTTAATATGGAGAAATATCATCAACTAATGTCAACTAATAGTTTTTTATCAATTGTATAAGATCTAATTTGATGAAGAATTACTTCAATGTTAAACCAAGATTTGTCACCATATCAAAGTTTACAAATTCAAACATGTCAATGGATATCAATTGAGAGATTAACTACATTTCCTTCAAACAAGCACAAGCAAACTAAATACCGCTTTAAGATATTTGGATTCCAGATAAGCCATTGAAAAAGTCTCAATGTTAAAGTCATACAATTAGAAGGCATAATGGGTCCAAATTCATAAAATATTGAACTCTATAGAGTTATATACAATGGTCTACATCATCACTAGCTATCTACATTGGTGTAGATCATTATACCTAATGAAAATATTTAATGGATAAGTTCTAGACGATTATGTTTGATATAAACTATATATGTTGATGTATTTACCCCCCCTAGAGTTATTCCTAACACAATATGTGAAGTTTAACTTACAAGGAAAAAACATGAATTTGGGAATTTTCTTATCAAGTCTAAAAATATGTCATTACTAGTGTAGCATCCCAACATGACTCCCTATAATCTTTCCATCACGTGATAAGTCTTCATATAATGAAGATTCATTTTTTGAACCTATTGAAACTAGGGGATTTAAGACAATGGGAACAACAATGAAGAATTTGCTAAAAAAATGAGCAATTTTGGTGTTTCAAAGTATGATGCTAAGGAAGACACTTTAGAATTTCCCTTACCTCCTTATTTATAAGCCTTGTATAAGATGCCATTTAACTATTCTATATTTTTTTCTTGGCCTAGTTCTAAACAATTTCCTAAAGTTGGAGAAACTTTCTGCTTTCATGGTAACAAATATGCAATTGATCATTCTAGTGTTTTTGGACATAATTTAGGTCTTTTTATACATTCATATGTGGTATTTCAATGAGTAGTCTTGAAGTTATTTCCATGTCATACTTTAGGTCCCCATTAATCTCATTATGATTGTTTGGGGGTTTCATATAAACATAGCATATCATCGTACCATTGATTTTATTTTGTGACCAACTAAAATATCATGATATATTTATGGGTGACAATGTATACATGGAAACATTGTAGGATTTATTAACAATACTAGGTGAAGTAGATTTCAAACAATTACATATTTATGGCATGTGAAATGATGAAATGAACAAAGTTCATTACTCAAGGAAACATCCAATGTAAATATGATAAATAATCCATAAAGGATAAATATATAATAAAATGTATAAAATGAATAAGAGATATGATATGATTACAAATAGGAGAGTCCTCATATATAATGTTGAAAGGGGACATAGTAACTCTTCATAAAGAGTTGCAACTTTTAATAATTATTACTTTTTTATTTATTATCAATCAACAATTTAATTATTATTTATTATTATTTGCATATTTTATATTCATAACAAATGACATATATGATTCAATGTCCAAAACATTTCCAACAACATATTTGTATCAGTAGTAAGCACAATATGAATCACAGGGATGAGTTATTCGTTAATAGGAGTAAATAATATTCTCACTTATGATGACAAGTGCATGATATTTGTATTGATGTCACTATGGGAAGAAAAATGAAGGAATTGTAGTTCATTAATTGTTTGGTATGGCATGCGGTATTAATGCACATTTATGTTTTCTAAAATATAACACCATTATATATAACATGATTAATGATAGCTAATATTTATGGAACTCATTTGAACTCATATAAATTTATCACTTGATTGGTTGAAGGAGAAAATAAGATTTTCATTTCTTGATTTTTAACTCCTATTACAATAATTTATAAAATATTTGAGATTGATAGAGAAATCATGGTGCACATGAAGGAAAGAATAGTAATTGAACTAGAAGTGGCTCACCACAACCCCAATATTATTTTCATTTTCACCCCTCGAACACATCATAAGGATAAATAAGAGAAAACATTAAATTTGACAGCTACAAAGTTTACTAAATTTCTGAATCAATCTCTTATAATTTTTTTACTTAAGCACAACCTTGGAAAAAATACAGTAACATTTATGGTGAAATAGTGATGGTATTGTAGACATGGACACATTCTTAGCTCATGATGCATAAATCTTAGAACGAATTTTAAATTATCATTTAAGAAACAATCAACATTTGAGTGGGTTGTGAGTGAACTAATGTTTCTTTCTTCTCTTTTGTTGTGTCTCAAAATGATTTATTTTCTTCCTTATTCAACTTTCTTTTCATGATGGTCAAAGATACAATCTAAACCAAATTTATTCTTCCTGGATGCACGTCTTACAAATTAAATTAGTCCTTCAAAGAATCAACCTAAAACTAACTTATTGTAGTTGAATATGCCACATGCTAGGCACTGTTGGATGTAGGTCACATGCTAGGAACTAGATCTAGCCACCAAAATATACAAAGTGTGAAATCTTAGAAGAGAATGCAGTACAACTCTTCCACAAGCCTCTTCCATCCTCATGTTGATAATAGGGTTTAAGGTAGGGGTGATAGGGGAGAGAGGGAAGAAAGAGTCTCTTTGTATCACTTTGTCCTTAGTTCCCATGTATTATTAAATTTGGTAATAAAATATTAGGGAGATAGTGACCACCATCTCTATGACGACGATGATGGGCATGAAGATGATGGAGACGATGATGATGTAGCATTCAAAATAATCATGGTCATCGTTAAGTTGGTTCTTTCGCACTCCAACAGGAAAATATGGATGATCTATCGGCTTAAGGGGTCCAATGTAGAGATCCCATAAGAGAATATCTCTTACGGTTCTATGTGTGAAATGGTGCGGTAACAATTAGTAAAAAATAGTAAATATGCAAACCATACTATGCAAAGTGAAGTATAAACCCAAGTTGGATGGCTTATGAGCCGTAAATAAAGAAGGAAACTCAAAATGCGAACATCAATTTGTAAATTCACACACATTAACAGTGAAAAGTAACAAGTAACTATTTAATTCAAAAAAACATTTACCGCAGTGAAAGCCCAAACACATACATAGTTTTTCTTTCATGCACAAAGGTAACATATTTTTTTTTTTTTATATTTCCACAAAATAAGCTTTACAATAGTTTTGGATTACCTCAATGGTAAAAGGGCCCATGCGTCCACTTAAAGCTGGTGCAGCTCTCTGGTTCTCTGAATAACTCTTCTCCAACAAGCCACCACAGGGGATGAATGGGAAAAGTATCAACTAGATAGGATTGAAGGGAACTAAGCCACGTTCAACCTTCACACAAAATAATTTGTAGAGGGTAGCTTCAAAGGGCTGGAGGCGTGCAAAAATGACTCACATATATGAATAAGCATAAAAAATCCCAATATATGTAGGTGTGGTTTAGGGATTTTTGAGAACCCTAAACCATGGTGGTTTTTTCCTTTCACCACCGGTAAATTCTAATGTGGGTGGGAGTTTTGATTTTGTGTGGAAATCCTCCACTTTTGGTGGAACTCCCTATTTTTGGGGAAACCCCTATTTTGATGGAGGTTTCCTATTTTTTGGGGAGCTTGTCCAAAGTGGGTTTTAGGACTTAGGATATCATACATTTTTGTTTTTTTGCATGAATTTTCATGTTGAGGGTCTAAACATAGCTATAGGGTATGTTTGATGATCCATGGTCATTTTTTGGTGTTAACAATCAACATCACTAACATTGTCATGGTCACTAACGTCATCATCATTATCATCACTGATATCATCATTAAATGTTTAATTTACATTTTATTTTTATTTTTAAATTAAATTTTATATTTTAGTATGTGTGCATGTGTGTGAATAAACACAAATTTAATTTTGTGCTTATTCATATATATTTATTTAATTTTGAAAAACACAAATTAAATAAATATATATGAATAAACACAAAATTAAATTTGTGTGTGTGTGTGAAGGAAATTAAATATTTTATATATTAAAATTTAAAAAAAATTAAAAAATTAAAAACAAATTAAACTCACTTACCTTAACAATACTTCTTTCATGCTCTGCACTTAGCTCACTTACTTCATACCTCATGAGAGCAAGGTGACACAGACGCCCACAGAGTAGACTAGAGAGCAGGGAGCACAAAGGAGGATGCCTCCACAAAATGTGAGTCCTCAATCTCTTCTCCTCTCCTCTTGAGATCGATGGCAATGTTTAGGGATTTTTCTTGTACAAATATCCATCAATTGAAAAATACCTCAAATTTTAGCCAATTTGGCCCTCCCCTATTGGTATTTATTTGAAGTATGCAGATTGATAAGAATTCTTCTTGGATGTCTTATTGTTTGGTAATAACTTTTTTTTTTAAACAAAAACGGTTTAGGAGCTTTTGAATATATAAAAAACAAAAAATTACAATGTTCTGAGGAAATATTGTTCCCAGAGGAGGATTGCATCCATGACTCCTTGCTCGTCCTTTACAAGTCTGTAACTATCATGAAACCTTCCTAATCTATGGAGATTGTATCTCCTTACAAACTGTCCAAGAAGGAAGAGACATAAGAAAAACATTGCTGAAATAGATGGTTTATCTTACTACCCAGGAAGATTTCTGGTTTACATCCACTTTTGAAAAATTGCACAAAATTGCTCCTAAACTAGACTTCACAAAGTCCTAAAACACTATCATATATGCAGAGCTAGAAGATACTGTAAAACATAGACAATAGAAAACCATTACAAAAACCAGAAATCATTAGATGTAACATCCCAAAAATTCACAAAATTTAAAAATTTTCTTCGTGACATTTATTATTGTACTTAGATGTGCGAAAATATATAAAATGCTAGTTTATTCAATTAAAGACATGTTGGAATAAAATGTCATCATGATCATGCATATAATTTTGCTTTACGATGTGTAAGGAATATAATTGCGTCTACATTATGATGCTATTGGATGTTTCTTTCTTCAGTTGTGAAACCTAGTTTACTTATGAGTTGATATCGATGATTCAAATAATTACTTTCTATTGTTTAACTATGCTAACTGTTTGTTCTTCTTTTTGATGGTGAAGGGGGTCCTATGGGTACCCTGAGGCTTACTTAGCTATTTTGCTAAAGCATTGTACCTCTTTTTCGCAGATCGCAGGTAAAGTAATAATGTTTTTAAAGTGTGAAAGAAAAACTCCTATTTCACTTCAGTTTGTCTTCGATGTCTTAGAGTTAACTTGAAGTATTCTCTGGGTGAGATCTTTCAATTTGATCATCATTCATTCTTTATGCTATTTGTGAACTGAAGTAACTGTATAATATTGAAGTATTGAAATGTTAACTTGACATTAGGAGGTTACAATCCTACCTTAGCAATAACAACATGTAAACATAATCTATGTAAAAATAGATCCTAAAATAAACTCTAGTGCTATTATTGTAACCTGTTGCATTTCTTATATTCATATGTATAACATAAAAAATACTATGAAGATATCAACTTGACTAAGTCTAAGGTACTGAATTATATCAATTTCAAATACTTACTTTTGTGATAGATTTATAAATTTTTAGAGTATTCAGATGATCACTATACACTAGTGCTGAATAGCCTTTAGCCTTTACACAAGGTTTTGTGACCATACATTATTTGTAAAAGGGTGCAATTGTGAAACATTCAATTATCATACTACTCCTATAGTATGTAAACTATATGCAATTATTATGCATTTCCTAAAGTGTGTAAACTATTTACAATACTATACGATAGGAGGTTAAATGAAATATACACATTATGCGATGATTATAATCCTAAGTTTTTCGATGCCTTGTTGTTATAATAAGAATGGTTGAGACTTTGGCTTACTGTACTATATGTTTTACAATGTTCTAGCTATGACCTTTGTGTCAACATCGTTACGGACAAGGTATTACTGACATCATGATTTAATGCTGGTAGACAATACGTAACCGATCTTACATTAAAATCTCCTATCTACTACCTTGGTGGAGGGTCTCGGTGGCTTCTTTCGTGGCAAGGGTCACGTGAATACATAGCAAGAATATTGTTAACAAGGTCGAGCTGTGCATGGTTTAGCCTGCAATTTTAAAGTGCTGGACTCCGTGGTAGAAATGATAATTAATGAGGCTTTTAAAGCAGTTCGTGCTTGTAGCACGATGTGCAATGTTGGAAATGTATCCACCATTGATGTCATGGTGTTCTTGGGTTTTGGAATAAACCCTAGCCCTCTAGTATGTCTCATCGTGGTTGTTCCTTTGGCATTCATTTTGCATTGGTAGAGTGTGGGAGAGGCCGACAGCCTTGAGAAATTTTAGGGTTTTGTTAGCAGGGTGCTAAGGCACCTCCCCAATTTCGATGACAGGACCGGTGACTGTAAATTTAATTCTCAAAGCTGAGCCTTTAAGTGTACTGGCTTGCTGCAATGTTTGGTAGTTGGAATAGTTTCCAGGTTTTCACGATAGTTTTTGAGATAAATTGATTTAGAGGTTGGTTTTCCTTTTGCGGGTAAATAGTAGTCCTCAGGACTATATCTAGTCTTCGTTGCATTTGATAAAAATATGATGCTTGGGTTCCTATCGGATGTGGTGTCTCAGTTCTTCAGAAGCTAGTTTAAAAGGTAATGTATCAGAACTACAGTTTAATAATATTATTTGTGAACTAAAATTTGTAACTCCATCATGCAATATTTAACTATCACAGGTTTTTGCTGGCAGGTACCCACTTCATCTGCAGGTTGCTCTATTGAAGCTTTGTTGGGGAAATAGCTTAACAACCGGTAAGCCATTGTTTAGTGTTAGCCATAGTTGGGGTTTGATGTCTGGCTGAATATTTGGCCATTGTCGTGATGTTTTGCGAGCCAAAAGGCTGAACATAGGGAGGATGGGTATTCTCGACCTACTTGCAGTGCTCCACTATAAAGTTATTGGTGGAAATGTATTTTATGTTTAAGGGTGTAACCCTTTGTTGTTTTAATGAAGAAGAGAGGGTTCTGTAACTTGATACTATTGTATTCATCGTAATGGAGATCACTGCTCTAGGACCTATGTTATTATAATTTAATGTTTAGCTTATGAATTGCTTTGTACTGCTACTGTCGAGAGCCAGAGGTTAATGTCTTGTTTTAAAATCCTCAAACCCTAATGTCTAGTTCGTTTTTGACGTAAGGGACTGTTTGGAACCTTGAACCCTTAGTTCGGCATGTGACTAAGATGTTGCTATGTTAAAATTGTTGAAACCATACGGCTTGGTCTCTTGAACTGTGAACTTAATTTTGTTTATATAAAAGAATAGTATCGATGGCAGTTGATTCTTCTATGGTAACATATCCACCTTGTTTTGGTTAAATTCTATGTTTATAAAGAGTTTTGTTTTCTAGTTTTAATACGTTGTATAATATAAAAGTGATAAGGGTTTCGAACCCGTGATTGTTATGTTTGCAAAAAGTCTTCTATAAACTCTGTCTTAGATAAATTATTTGATTTGGTAAATGTTGAAATGAATACTAAAAGTTGAAGTATAGGAGTTAGGGTTCTGTTGATAATGGAACATTCGTCCAATACAGACTTATTCTATGTTTAAGAGGCTTTGGTAAAGGTGATAAAAAGTTAACCAGTTCCGAATACTCCATTTGTATTGATAGTTGTTTTCGAATGTGAATGCCAGTAATTGTTTTGATATTGAAAAATATAATACAGAATTGAATAGAAGTCTTATGCAAGGGTTTAGAAAAACATGGGAAACATAAAACCATAGATTATTCTATTTCTGCAAAAGTAGGTGTATAACAGACTGTCTGAATGATGTGAATATGGCTATATTTATTTTGGCAACATTTGAATTTCAAACATACATATCAAATAAAGGAAAATGCATTTAAGGAAAAGATGATAAGATAGAAATGAAATTGGCATTTGTTGTAAGGAAAATAGTTAAATTGTAAATAACCTAGTTCTATATAGGAACCTAGAACTGTATGTGTTTCTGCTATTTTTCTATTATAAAAAGAAACTACTCTACAGTCTGCACATTAAGTGTGTAACTAAATATTCCATGACTGAATAATTAAAATATTGATAAAATTACTGGATAAAAACAGAAAAAGGGAAGCATGATAGAGATAGTCTAAATGAAACAGAGAAAGATAAACTTAATAGAGTTAGCCTATTCATTCATCTTACCCATTACTTTATCATTCATCTAATTTAATCTTCCCTCCCTATACTAGAGTACAATACAGAAAACAATATGGGGAAAAATACAGTGGAGGTATTTTATCAATTCTTAAATTTATTCAATAGTTTATAAAATCTTAAATAGAATAGAAAATCACAATTCTACTTCTGTATAATATTAACTATCAGTTTTTTTAAACTAATGAATACTAAATCAATAATTTAAGAAAATAATCTAACTACTTAGGAGCTGAAATAACAAGTAGAACCTATAACTGTAGATAGGGTGGACAAACACCCAAGGAGGCCTATTCCTCCCAACCTTCTCTAGAAGAAGCAGCCAATCTACTTGCTTCCTTTGGACCCCCAAGCTTGTTTACTAAAGCACTAGGTAGAAGATTCCATGTAGAAGCAAGGTACTCAGGTTGTGTAACCAGCAATCAACAGAGACTTTCCATAATCTTCAATCTCCGCACTCAGCAGTAAACAAGGCAAAATTACACCACGATAAAAAACATAGCATTTCCCCTCATCGAATCTAATGTGTGCATACAGCAGAACCACACGGTAAGTTTCCTCATCAGGAAAAGTGATGAACCTCAGTCCAGAATTTGATGGCTCTTAAAAAGATTGCCTAGGTCCTTAGTGGTGAGTTTTTAATAAAAATGAGCCTCAAGCTCCAGTCCCATCTTTCAGGGCACTATGACCACAATTCAAGGGAGTTGTCCCATATCAACAGCTAGTTACTTGCCTCATGATGTTGCCACTTGTCCATTGCCTTCTACCCCAGATTCCATTCCACCTAGTGGGTTAGTAAACACTCTTTGAACAGTTCTCCTTGGGTGAGTGTCTCCTATTTTATTTATTTAAATAAAAATATTATGCAATTACAGTCATCCTTGGACACTTGTCCAAACATAAAACTTTACAATAAAAGTTAAGATAATGTCTTCTTCAAACATAAAAAATGTTTTCAGCAAAGGGGTATGTTACAGTAGAACCAGAGACCATAAAAACTAGAGCTAGCGATGAGGCTCATTCTTCCTGAGGAAATTTCCATTCGACGGTTCATCATTTATTCTTGCCACCGAGCCACTATTTACTTGCAGATCCATGAATTTTTTCCCAATTTCAACTCTCAGGATATCAATTTTCCCATCCACTTCAATTACATTTATGTTGACACCATCAATTTTGGAATCCATATTGGTAGTGTAGGAAGAAACATAATCAATGGTTTCATCCAGACTGGCAATCCTCCCATTCAACTGGCTGCTACTATTTGTGACCTCCAAATGCGTGGCTTGGGAAAGGGAGAAGAGTTGAGTGATAAACCTCTTTATCTCTCAATTATCATTATGAAGAAGGCGAATCTGATATTCCATACCTTTAATGTAATCTTTGACCTCAACACAAATGATATGACTATCGAATATCTGAGGAGAGCCGAAGCTTCCACAATCTTCTTGTGCCGATGGAGAAAACAACTTCTTTTCCATTCCCATAAAATCAAAATGACAAGGATCATGGAGAGTAAAGATAGAGCTTACCGAGGAGTCTTCTTCCTGCACAGTCGCTGAGATGCTTTCCTTCTCAGAGTGATCCTTCAAGGTTTCCCAGCTCGAGAATCCCCCATGTTTTGTCGTTAAGGGATTCCCACACCACAAGCACTGAGACAGGGAAGGAACCAAAACACAGTACAAGGATGAAGACCCATCACCTAATGCAGAGGGTGATAGGCCTTGAGTAGGGATGTAATCACCCATTACACAGACTATCCTACGCAGGTGCCTCCTCTCCATCCTCCAAGTAGAGAAACTACCAAAGTTAATGCATTTTCTACACCAAACATGAGGATTAATACCAACATAGACCCGAAAATCCACCGCATTGATGAGGTGCATGGAGACCATATGTCTCATGCATGAGGCATGCCCCCTTCATCAATTGAAGCATGGGGGGGGAACCAACATTGATATTCGAAATAGGTTTTATCCATTAATACGTCCCAACTAAAAGAAAAATTCAGAATTAAATCCAGAGGGAGAAGGATTTGAAAGCAATGACCAACTAAAAGGAGAGCATCCTCATTATGACATGGATTTTGAGAACAAGCATATATTTTAAAGAGGGACTCGGGATTAGGGGATCCAGTTTCTTTCATAATCCTTTTGATCACAAACTAGGATGCCGCAATTTAGACCTGCTCCTTTATTAGCCATTATATCCACTTGTTGATTATTTTCTCTCAGCACATGGAGGAAATTGATTGGTTTGAATTCATTTACAATGCACTTGAGGAGATAGTGCATCTTAGTAGATGGATTCTTACGATTCTTCGTCATATTCCTTGCTTCTCATGTGACCATTAGTGAGTCACCAAAAACCACCAATTCCTCAATGCCAATTTTTCTTGCTAATTTGAGTCCTTTGGTTAAGGCTAACCATTCAACACCATTATTTGTATTTCTTCCAATGACCCATGCATACTCCTTCTTCTTGTTCCCCTCAGAGTCATAAATGAATCCACCCACACCTACCAGCCTAGGGTTTCCTTTCGAGGCTCCATCAAAGAATAAAGAACTGCAGGCTAGATTCTTCCACCAACTCTGAAAGTCTAGTGAGGTCATTCTTAATTGCCAATTCGATGATCTAGGTATTTTAGAAGGCTTGATCTAGATGAGAGAGGATGGGGGTACAAGAAATTCAAAATCCCAAACTCTTTCCTCTGTCGACAGGGGCTCCTTATTTATGTTGAACATCCCCCTTGTGGATAAATCCTCCACTGAGAGGGCTTTTGCAGAAGCGAGAAATTTTCCTAGGCTTGTATTTTTTCTTCAAAGATCTCTTTATTTCTCACTATCCAGATCTTCCAGCAAATGCATTTTGGGAGAGCTTCCCAGGATCTTGGGAAATCTGGTTTCTGGGAGAGGGAACCTTGATAGTAATATTTCTAACAAGCAAATAGGTTATTCCAATTTGTTGGTAGGATCAAATTAAAATGCATGTCTTGAAAAGCACGAAACCATACCTCTTGATAAAACTTACATTCTAGAAAGAGGTGATCAAGAGATTCTTCCGCTTCTTTGGGAAGGATACAATGCAAGGGTCCTTCCATTCCTCTTTTCCTCAAGTTCTCCACTGTTAACATTTTGTGATGTACTAGGATACAAAAGAAAGCGTTGATTTTTGGTAGGCCATCCTTGCACTAGACTTTGTTCCATTTTTTTTACTTACTTTTGTTGTTCTTGAAACCAAATACTAAGTGATAACCTTCCTTTACAGAGTAAGAGCCCGATTTTCCCCAACCTCTTTCATCTATAAGGTGACAATGAACTGGAGTTGAACCTTGAAGCAGAGAGAAAAGCATTGAAGTCTGAAAGGAGGTTATTTAGGGTCTCCAAGCATTTCCAACCAACCCATATTCCACTATTGGTCCAAGAGGATATGTCAAATAGAGTGGAGATGTTTAAATGGTCTAGCCAATGCTTAAGATCTGAAAATGCCGTCATGAAATTTGCAGGGGAAATGGGCCCTAATTTGACTTGCCAGATATTTAATTGTTTTCCACTTCCTGGGATCTAGTAGAGGTTATCCTAGATGATATACGTCGTGCTCTTCCACAGATCCCATATTGGATTTCCATTTTTGTTTAGATCAATCTCGTCCGTGCATCTTTTTCTTGATCCTTTCATATATTTTCTTCGGAGAATCTCTTTCCACTAGGATTTTTCTCTGGAGACAATTCTCTAGAGGATTTTTGATCCAAGTGTGAGGTTCAATAGATTTGGGTCTCTTACTCTAGAACCTACATAGACTTTTGGGCTGCAGACCATTTCCCAATTAACCAAACGAAATTTTTTTGAATTGTTAGATTTGCCTCCTTGCCATAGAAATTTTTTGATTTCCCCAGTGACATATTGCATAATTTTTTTTGGAGCTAAAGAGATCGAGCACACATAAATGGGGTAGGTAGAGAGAATATAGTTGATGAGAAATAACTTTCCAGCTGGAGTGAGCCACCTTGTCCCCCATGATGTGATTTTTTTTTTGTTCTTGTCAATGAAACCTTGCCAGTAAGCATCCCTTTTTCTCCCTTTTAAAATTGGAATCCTGAGGTAATTGAACGAGTTCTGGGTTACATTCCCTTCGAAACCAAGGGTCCTTACAATCCTTGACAAAGTCTTGGGGGGGGGGATTCCATCCGTAAACCTTAGATTTAGCAGAATTCACCTTTCCATCAGAGGCTTTTAGGAAGGTGGATAAGGCACCTTTCAGTCTCTCTACAATGATTGTAGATGCACCCCCAAGCAGGATGGTGTCATCAACAAACTACGCATGATTGGTGGATTTAACTCCTCTAGCTATCTTCAGACCCTTAATATCACCAAAACCTTGAAGGTAATGTAGCTTCTTTCTCAAAGATTATGCAACCAGAAGGTAAATGAAAAGAGATAGGGGGAAACCTTGTCGAATACCCATGGTAGCTTGAAAGAAATTGGTAGGCCTGCCATTCACTAATGGAGAAATCTAGGGACTACTGATACATGTTATGATCCATCTGATAAATCTCTTGGAAAGACCAAACCTGGACATAATTTCAAAGAGAAAAAAATGGTTAGCGCTATCAAATGCATTATCCATGTCCAATTTTATTTCCACACCTTGTTGATTTATTTCCATGCTGGAGTGGATGGATTCCTAGACAATGATGATATTGTCGAGAATTTGATGCCCAGCTACAAAGCCACCTTGTGATTCCGAGATGAGACGAGCCATGATGTTCTCCATTCTAGTTGCCAAAATTTTCGAGAGAATATTATACGAGGTTTTGTACAAAGATATTGTCCTAAATCAACCTATCAAAAGAGGTCTTCTTTATTTCGGAATCAAGGCTAGAAAGAAGGAATTAGTGGCCCTGCCAATTTTGTATTTTTTCCTTGTCTAGTTTAGCATCCTTTTCATATATTCTTTTATAATTTCCCACGCTTCTCTGTAGAAATTAATGGTGAATCCATCTGTCCCAAGAACCTTATCAATGTGCAAGCACCATATTGCTTCTTTTATCTCATTATCCAAAATTGGTTTTGATAACTCTCTATTCACGAGATCAGAAATAAAAAGGGGGAATTCTAGAAAGGATATTAGATTGAGAATTAGGGTTTGCCTCACCATTATGAGAATAGAGCTCACAGAAGTGGTGGAATACATGATTCTTAATATCTTCCCGCCCTACAATCTTTATCCCATTTTTGTCTTTCAACTCCTTAATCGCACTAAATATTAGCCTTGCTTTAGTTTGTTTATGAAAATACTCCAAGTTATCATCTCCCCCTTTCATCCAATGCTGCCTGGATTTCAATCTCCATTATTCTTCCTCCTATCATGATGCTTTTATTATCTTCCTATTCAACTCCTTTTCCTGATTCATACACGAATTAGTCACTTCTTCCTTCTCCATGTTGGATTGAAGAGCGGACAAATCATTTTGGAGATTATTTTTAAGAAAACTTGGACTCTTAAAAATGGCTTTAGCGTAGCTTTTAAGAACATGATGAACATATCTTAATTTAGATTCCCAAATGTAGCTAGGAGACCCAAAGCAATTGAGGTTCCAGACATTTTGGATTATTTCTAGAACTTTGCATCTTGTAACCAGATATGAAATAGCAAGGGATGGGAACAAGATTTATATGGGAGGAAAAAGCCAATGATATAGGCTTGTGATCAAATACTATTGAAGGAAAATCAAAGGAAGATGGAAGAAGATCTTTTTGAAGAAAGGAAGAACTTACCAGAAACCTGTCAAGTCTTGCCGCAATGTGACTGGTGTCTATCCTTCTGTTGCTCCAAGTGTATTTCCCATTATTCAGAGGAGTTTCCAACATATACAGGTCTGAGATCAAATCCTCTATCATCTCGCCAAATTGGTCCTTTAATTTCGATCTTCCTCGTTTCTTCAGCTATGACTTGGTAGTGCTGAAATCCTCTGCAATAATAAGATCTTTTCCTTGCAGATCCTCTTTTAACAAAGGGAGATATTCCCAAAAGTTTAGCTTGTCCCTATAATGCATTGGCCCATATATATTATAGATATAGAGAGAGTCTAAATCATCCTTCCCTTGAATTTCTTTCAGTAGCCAATGGTAACTTTCCCTTACTGATTTTATTGAAAATTTGTTTGAATAAAAAGTTGTTATTCCCCCTGAAGCTCCTCTGGATCTTATGGCTCTTCCCTGACTGTTTTTCTAGAGAATATGTGAAAGTGCCATTACCTCCACATCAATAATTTTTGTCTCTTAGATTAGCAGAATGTCTGGCCTCTCAGGTTTTATAATGCATTTTATAGCTTCCACTTTGATCGAGCCTCCCAAACCCCTGCAGTTCCAAGGGACATGTTTCATTATTTCTTGAGTGATTGAGATCCTGCTCGGGACCTGCCATCTGCTTTTGCCCCTCCCAAGTTTTTAGGGTTTTGAAGGAGTTTAATTTCCTCAAGGCTCTGCTATATTCCAAGTTCTAGATCTCTTTCTGCTTCCTATTCTCTATGATACCTTTGTGATTTTCTTCCTCTGGTGGTCGAGGGTGGGCCTAGATCATGCATTTCCTGAGATACTTGAGAGGAAGAATGCTCAGGATTAAAAACTTGCAGTGTGACTTTATTTTGTTTTATCATATCAGCCCAGGAGCCCCCTAGGTTTGAAGAACCCTCAAGTGCTTACTCGATCCTTTCATCACTGGGAAAAGGGGTAGGAATGCTGGTGGTTGTAGGAGCCTCTCGATTTTCTATTTATGCTTCCACTAAGAGGGTTTCTGCCATTGGGATTTATCCTTATTTTGTATTCAATGCCTGAAACTGGTTTCTAGTTGAGGCTCCTTTTCCTTCATGATATTTCTCCTTTCTTTTATTTGGATGAGACCCATTAGATAGATTAGGAACTGGTGGGGGAATTTTTCTTCCCCTTTTTACTTGTTGCCATCCTTCCTCTTGGTTTTTCTCAGGGATTTCTTGAGCTACTTTTGGGTAGTATTTTACAAAGTGTCCATATTCATGGCACTTCTTGCACTTGAAAGAAATTGTTCGTAGTATACATTTTGCAGATGCTCCCATCCATCCATGTACAAGTTTAATACTTATGGAATGCCTTTATCCAGGTCAACCTCACACAGATCCTTGCATAAGAAAGTAAAGGTCCCTTTGGTTCTGCTTTATCAATGTATTTTCCCAGAGAGTTCCCAATTGCTTGAAGAGTTTCATCATTCCATCAGTGTAGGGGGGGGGTGGGGGAGACGAACCCAAACTGGAACCGCTGAGGGAACATCCTTTTTTGTATCAAAAGATAAACTCCAACAGTTTAGATATAAACCACGAGGACCCATGAAGTTTTTAGTTTTTCATTATATTTAATTCAATCTGATCTAGGATCTTAACTGAGAGAACAACATGTACAGCATATTAAACACAAGAGACAAGAGACATAAAGCATTTCACCGGGGAAAGCCAAGAAGGTGAAAAACCCTGCAGCTTCCTCAAAGATAGAATGAGAACCAATACAAAGATCACAAAGATAAACCCAAAAAGATAGAGATAGTCTCCTAACATCTTCTCCTCCTCCACTTGTGTGCATTCCTCCTCTCTCTCACTAATGCAAATTGAGTGAGGGTGTGAATGAATAAATGAGAGAGTCACACTCTCTATTTATACTTTACTTCACTTAACTTTTAACTCTAACTAGGTCGGCCCCAACTTAACCACTTAACATAATGCTGGCTGGTCCGACCCCACTAGGGTGGTCTAATAACCCTTTAACCCACATGACTCATACAGGTCTGACCCCACCAAGGTGGTCTAATAACCCATCAAGTATAAGTTACGAAACTTACAATATAACTTGCGACACTTACAAGTACAAATGGTGACACTTGCAATCAGAGGAATAATACATCTTCGTTGGGGATACAATAAAGTACACATGTAATACATACAATATACAAGTGAATATCTTCCGAAATTACAAATACATCAACACTCCCTCTTAACTAGGAAGGTATTCTCTTGACATGGGTCATCAATACATATCGACACAAGTCTTCAATTCTGGAGATGGATCATCGTCACTGCTATTGTACTCATCATCTCGATCACTGGGGCTATCTCTCATTTCTTCTCATCGTAGGAAGTTCTACAGAGCCAGCCCTTTTTCATGTTGGTTGTATGCCTAGCCTCCTATAGGTCTTCAACATCTTTGGCCATCCTGTGGAATGTGCGTCAACAAAACCTCGAAAGAGCATCCGAGCTCAAATTATCGGATCTCCCAGGATCTTTTACATGTGACCACCAAAAAAACCTCGAAAGAGCATCTGAGCTCAAACTATCAGATCTCCCAGGATCTTTTACATGTGGTCAGGCAAAACCTTAAAAGAGTTCTTCCAAACTGTAAGATCTCTAAAGACCATCCAAAGAATTTTACGAGCACACAACTCAACTTATCGGATATCTAGGACTGATTACATGCCTCCTATAGCAAAATCTCGAAAGAGCATCCGAGCTCAAACTATCGGATCTCCCAGGATATTTTCTATGCTACCTATAGAAAAACCTCGAAAGAGTATTCGAGCTCAAACTATCAGATCTCCTAGGATATTTTCTATGCTACCTGCACAATATGTCCATGACCAACTTGTAGAAAAGCCTCGAAAGAGTATCCAAGCTCAAACTATCGGATCTCCCAGGATATTTTCTATGCTACCTGCACAATCTATCCACGACCAACCCATAGAAAAACCTCAAAAAAGTATCCGAGATCAAACTATCGGATCTCCGGGTATATTTTCTATTCTACCTGCACAATCTGTCCATGGCCACAGAGTATCATCCTGATACTCATGATCATACTAATCATCATCATATATAGTACATCATCCTGATGCACATCATCAACACATGATAACCCTGATCATGTACACAACATCATCTTGATGCATATCATCTGGAGCATCATCCTGATGCTCATCACACATGATCATCCTAATCATCATACATAGCAGTAACCGATCCATCATCCTGATACTCATCACACATGATCATCCTGATCATCATCATAGCATCATCCTGATACATATCATCACATGATCATACTGATCATCATCACAGCATCATCTTGATGCATATCATCTGTAGCATCATCCTAATGCTCATCACACATGATCGTCCTCTTCAGATCATCTCATCGTCCATGGAGCACAACCCAGATGCACATCATACAACACTTACACCACCGACATGGGAGAACACATCTACCACCATTCGGGGAAGGCTCCAACCCTTACTTTTTCACCATGGGAGAACACATCTACCACCATGTGAAAAATGGCTTCAACCCTTACATCTACATCATGGGAGAACACATCTACCACCATGTGAGAATGGCTCCAGACCTTACATTTGCACCATGGGAGAACACATCTACCACCATATGAGAATGGATCAACAATTACATCACGACCATGGGAGAACATATCTACAGCCATGTTAGAAAATCCCCTGTGCATCTGCATCTTCTGGACTCATAACTTCCCTTTGGAAGGAACCTCGATCTAAAGCACACCAAGCCACTTTCTGAAGTACTCGAACTTCACTCTGGCTAGTGGTTTGGTCAACACATTTTCAATCTGCTCATCTGTCGCAACATACTGGAGCTTCACTGCTCCTCTCTACACCATATCCCTGATATAGTCATATTTGATCTCGATGTGCTTCGATCTGTCATGGAACACTGGGTTCTCTGACAACTTCACACAACTCTGGTTGTCACAATAGATATAGGTAGCATCCAACTAGAGATCAAATAAATTAGATAGTAGCTTCCTTAGCCATACTTCCTCACAACTAGCCGAAATAGCTGGGACATACTCTGCTTCGGCTGTACTCAGTGCTAAACAAGATTGTTTCCTGCTAAACCAATAGATCACAAATGATCCCATACTGAAGCAGCACCCCGAAGTGCTCTTCTTTTCTGCAGCACTTCCTACCCAATCTGGATCAACATAACCCTGTAGGTTAAAATTTTGATTCGCATCATACTTGAGCCCATAATCGATTGTACCCTTTAGGTACCTCAGAATATGCTTTACAGCAATCAGGTGAACATGTCTAGGATCTGTCAGAAATTGGCTCAAGGTGTTCACTGCAAAGAAAATATCTGGTCTCGTGTTCGTCAGGTACATCAAGGACCCAATCACCTGACGATACACCGTGACATGAACCGACTGTGATGAAACATCACTCAATAGATTCAGGTTCGATGCCATAGGTGTGTCCATGGCCTTGCAGTCCATCATCCTGAACTGCTTCAAGATCTCTACTGCATACTTCCCTTGTCCAAGGAATATTCCATCTATACTCTGCCACACCTCCATACCTAGAAAGTAATGCATCATACCCAATTCCTTCATCTCGAACACGGCAGCAAGCTTCCTCTTTGTATCAGCAATCAATCCAATCTCACCTATCACTAATAGGTCATCTACATACAATAGGAGTATCACTTTTTTTCCTTCCTCAACCTTGTAGTAAAGGTTGGAATCCTCTTTGCTCTTGGTAAAGCCCAAACTAGTAAAGAAGCTGTTAATCATGCCGTACCATGTCCTGGGTGCTTGTTTCAAACCGTACAAGGCTTTCTTCAATTTGCACAGATGTGACTCCCTGTCATAAGTCTCAAATCCAAGTAGCTACTCCACATACACTTCCTCTTCAACTACACCATTTAAGAAAGTTGTCTTGACATCCATCTGGTGTACCTTCCACTCCATCACTGCAGCCAGAGCAAGTACTGTTCTGATGGAAGTGTATCTGGCTACAAGTGCAAAAGTTTCTTCATAGTATATCCCTTCTTTCCATGAGCTACAAACCTTGCCTTGTATTTCTCTATGCTACCATCTGCATCATGCTTGATCTTGTAGATCCACTTGGAAGTCACAAAAGACTTCCCTTCTAGTCTTGGGACCACATCCCAAACATAATTCTTTATGATCGACTGGTATTCTTCAATCATGGCATTCTTCCATTACTACATCCCGGATCCTGGGAACTTCATATTCTTCAATATATTCAATGCATAGTTTTCTTGAACTTCGTTGCTAGAACAAATGTCATTGTTGAGTCTTCATCACTTGTTCTTCAAAACAAGTCTCTCTTCTAGGTGATGGTACATGGTATTTCCTACAAGACAAGTTCAATTGCATGATTACAAACATCTCATAGATTTCAGAACAAATTCTTACACATAAAGATATATGTCATACAGTCATGCAATTATCTTAGCCAATGCTTCAATAAAACATTTATCCATATCCCGTAACTTTCTAGATGCCTTCCATCTCTACCAGAACATTGTTAAGAGTGTGCACAACTCCTTACATGTTAGCAAAGAGGTTTCATTCTATATAAGTAGCAATGGAATGTTGTACAGTACCATAGGCCACTTACCCATTACTATATTAATAGTATCTTCATTAATGCAACTTTTCTAAAATGCATAATGTACATCCTAAATCTAGGAACATAAGTATGTACATGAATGAACAACATCATTTAACCAATAATAAATGACAATTCAAATACTTATCTTTGTTTGCTTGTTCAGTGGACTCCCTCTTAATATTTTGCTTCCTTGCAGGAACTACTGGAGTGTGCTCCCTCTTGATCTTTGCTTCCTGGATTATCTGTCTTTGAACTTATATCCATCCTGGACCACTATGCATGCTTAAGTGTGCACTAGTGTAATTCTCAATATCTCATACAAAATCATACATTCATTAGTATAATCTCAATGCTATCAAGATATTATGATTCTAAACAATCTTAAACATCTATGTTTATGGTCATTTCATACATAGGTAATTTATCACAAGCGTTAGTATTCAATGTTTCAAGGAGGACTTCTTTTACTCATGCATATTCTTATTTGACTTGTGCTAGTAACCTACATAATGTCTTCTTGTTCTCTTCAATGACTTGTGCTAGTAACCTACATATCTCATAAATTAACCATTGTAGAACCAAATTATACATACCTCGTAAGTAGAGCTTCTATGTGATCAATGGTTATGGATGAGTCTTTTTCTTCATGTCACCATGGTCATATGTTCTTGATCAAAAACTTGATTTATCTTTCTTGATGTGCCTTTCATGTTAGTGGATAACATCATCCTCATACAACACCACGGTGTATTAGTAGAATCATAAGTGTCATACCCCCAAGCAATGAATGTCTTCTATCATTCACATGCATTCATACTTTTACTAGGGTGATAGGACAAGTCTAAAATTAATCAATATTGTACTAACCTCAATAATATGAAGACAAACATATCATAAACTTAATCATGAACATATTTCAAAACATACATGTATCTCCTCAAGTCATACCTGTTGGGATTTCTTGTAGTCTTCTTATGTAAGGCCTTAGCCTCATCTCCTTCTGGAACTGGAATCTCTTCACTTATGTGGGTGTCCAAACCATTCTCTTCTATAATTAACACAATTCTATACTTCCATGCATCGAAGTTATCATCCCCACTTGATTTGTTGAATCTGGATCTGGAGCTGGCTAGGGTTTGACAAAGAAACCCTAAAAATACAAACTTGGAATTTCAAACTTTTTTCTTGACAGGGATATGCATTTGACTGAGGTGAGCAAGCTGGTGTGCTCAGATTTTGAAAAATCCAAAAAATGACCCTCCAAAAATGACCTCCGAGTTTCGGATCTGCAGCTTCTATCAAATTCTGGTTTTCTGGTCAAAATCCCGAACTAGGGTTTGATAGAGCCCGGGGTTCTACTCAACCAAGAACTTTGATCTTGGTATCTAAATTTAGATTTTAATGAGGAGCATCCATCCGTGGTATCATATTCAAGAAATTCCAACTTTCTATGAAACCCTAATTTCCTGCAGCAGTGACAAACCAAAAATGAAAGTGCTTAGAATCCAATTCTATTTGGACAACAATATATGCCATATTGTTTCTGATGTATCTCTGAAATCTCAGATCCTCAAGGACTAAAACTTTGGCTTGTGGTAGACTGACCTGCCATCTTTCTAACCCCACATATCTGAGCTCAAATGGATTCTCTGAGAGAGAGATATGCCAAGTGTCACAACGTGACCTGTTTATGGGATGAAACAATATAGCGAGCTTGTATGGCATGCCACATGTAACTGTTTCAACTTAGGCCTCTGAAACCAGGACCTAGGAAACTATAGTCTGTTCCCTAACTGTCACTTTTTACGGAATTCCATTTGGATCTTCCTATCTCGAGGTATGACCTTTCTTCCTAGGTCACCTATTTAGGACTGCATTTTGGAAGAGGAAGAAACCCTAACTTGTACAGATCATATCTCACAAAGTACAACGAATCTGAGGTTTTCCTTCAGACAAAAGGTACATGGAAATTTCATCTTCGACCTGTACAAGTTTGAAATCCTGAACCTTTTCCAAAATGGAGTTATAGTGAGAGTTCCACGATGACTGGTTTTTACTATACCAAGCCCTAGCTTCCAATTTGTCGCAAGTGCAACAAGTGTCATAAATGCCATACCATGCCTTCCTTTAGGCTAGCTCTGATACAATGTTAGTTTTTCATTATTTAATTCAATCTGATCTAAGATCTTAACCAAGCCCTAGCTTCCAATTTGTCACAAGTGCAACAAGTGTCATAAATGCCATACCATGCCTTCCTTTAGGCTAGCTCTGATACAATGTTAGTTTTTCATTATTTAATTCAATCTAATCTAAGATCTTAACTGAGAGAACAACATGTACAACATATCAAACATAAGAGACCAGAGACATAAAGCATTTCACCGGGGAAAACCAAGAAGGTGAAAAACCCTGCAACTTCCTCAGGGATAGAATGAGCACCAATACAAAGATCACAAAGATCAAACCCCAAAAGATAGAGATAGTCTCCTAGCATCTTCTCCTCCACCACTTGTGCGCATTCCTCCTCTCTCTCACTAATGCAAAGTGAGTGAGTGTGTGAATAAATAAATGAGAGAGTTACACTCTATTTATACTTTACTTCACTTGACTTTTAACTCTAACTAGGTCGGCCCCAACTTAACCAGTTAACATAATTCTGGCTGGGTCGACCCCACTAGGGTGGTCTAATAACCCTTTAACCCACACGACTCATATAGGGCCGACCCCACCAAGGTGGTCTAATAACCCATCAAGTATAAGTTACGACACTTACAATATAACTTGCAACACTTGCAAGTACAAATGACGACACTTCCAATCGGAGGAATAATACATCTCCGTTGGGGATACAGTAAAGTACAAATGTAATACATACAATATACAAGTGAATATCTTTCGAATTTACAAATACATCAATAGAAGTAAGGTCCACTCCTGAATATGAGATCTTCGTCGTCTTTGTTTTCAAACAAGAAAACAAAAAACCCCATTCTGCAAAATCATTGTTGTAGGTCTCCCGAGATCAAGGTAATCCAATTCTTATTGATCCAAGAGTCCATTGTTTTTTGCAAATGCCAAATCCCAGTAAACTGACCGACCAGTCCCTTCTCACAAAAAGCAAGAGCTTTCAACCTTGAAGCAATGGATATGATCTGAATGTGAGGAGCAACAACTTGCTTGAAAAAACTTACATCGCCAGACTCCGAAGCAGGAGGAGGGGAGAGATGTGGAGGCCAGCAAATCTCGGAATGCCTCATCAAGAATGCGTCTTTGATCATCCGGACTCAGATCCATGCGAAGAGAACAAACCCTCTTAAAGGAGAGCTGAAATCACCTAACCCTAGCAGAGCAAAAAAAATATGATATCATCATATTTATTGTTTGGTAATAACTCATTAAAGCTTGTGGAAGGCAATGAAGCCCTTAAGCTCTCAAGTCTAGTCCTCTTCCAAGTATATTGTTGGTATCACATAAACCTCTTCGACCATCCTTCTTGGTGTGTCTTTCATTTCAATTTTGCAACAGGGAAAATTTTAAGGATCCATAATTTTCTCAAAGTGTAGAAACCTTGGTGAATCTTACTAATTCTTAAATGTAAAACCATAAAATGTTTGGCAATTTTTTTTGTAAAAATATTCAAATTTCTAAGGATTTTATATAGTTTTGGGGCAGTTTTGGTGATTTTTACAATAAAAAATTATTTCATGGAATTTGGGTGATTTATTTTACAAAAAAAAGGAAAATTGGTGATTTTGTTTTATAAAAAAGGTCTAAAAATAGCCCATGGGCTAAATTTTGCCCGTAAAATTTTCCCTGTTTTGCAAGCTAATACAATTTTGTTAAGGGTTCAATTTGTTAACGTGTTGATTATTATAGTAGTTTTGTGGTGGCCTTAAGGTCCCTAAACGACTTTGAATATTTTTCAAATTTTTGACTAATAACGCAATATCACCAACTAGTCCTAAATATCCTATTCGACCCATGTTTATGTAGTAGACAATGCCCTTTTGATGGGTGAGAATTTGATATTTGTATGATGAAATAGATTTTTAAGGGATCACATTTGCACTGTTAACCAAACATAAAATCAACAAAAATGCCATTCATTTGAATTTGATTAAGCCTTGTTGGTGAACCTACAATCTGTTTACACCTTGAAATGAGATCTTAGATCTGGGCTTAATTCTTGTTCAAAATTTGTGAGATAACTTGTGATGTCAAAAAGGAATCTCATAGACCGTAATAATTATCAATGTTTTGATCAAAGACAGTCCTCCTAAGAAGCATTGGCAATTGATGTTTTAGTGGTGTATTGATTTCTTATTAATTTTCCTCTCCTATACCATTTGCTTGTTTACTTGTCGGGAGTATCCTCCATAATCAAATCTTCCTGTTTTATACAGAAAAGTTGAGAATTTAGGGCTCTAACAACTCAATTACATATCACACATATCTCCTTGTTGTAATTATTATTTTATACTCTATAAAAGTTGGTGTATCATGAGTTAAGCTATTGGAGGCTATAACGCTTTGGTTGAATTGTTATTGTATCATGATGCTAATTTCGTAAAAAATTAGCCCTTGAGTTAGCCAAGAAACAAATATTGATATCTTGATTCTTGAATCCCAAAATAAGGAAAAAAACAAGTCCATTATAAAGAATAAGGATCATAAAAGGACTAATGATATGAAAGGCCATAAAAATTGTTCTCTTCAAATGAAAAACTTTATATAATGAATCCAAAATCCAGTACCTGGTTGAAGGTTAAAGTTGCACAGGAGAGTTTGAAGTTTTGAGCAAGTGGGAAACCAAGGCATTTCCTTCAAGAGATTCGAGAGCCATCAAAAGATGAAAAGTGTTTGCTCTATGGATACCCATGAGTGGGAAACCTCTTAAAAATTTGTGAATGAAATGAAGAATGATCAAGAGCTCTTTGAGTCTATACACCTACCTCCATTTGGAAAAATATTTTAACTACATCTATGAAGAAACCCCATCAATATTGTAACTTGAACATTCATGGAAGCAATGATAAAATTATCAATAGTAAGAGAGCAATTAGACATCAAATAATTGCAGAGGAAAAGAATGAAACTTTACATGAAATTTTTGTCTTGACTTCTTGATGAAGACAAATCTATTGCTTTTCAAAATTAGGGGAAACCAAGAATTGAAGGAATGCAATTACACAATATGAAGAGTAGTAAATTGTTGATAAGAATAAGGTTTCAGAGATAACTTTGTTGATAGGTTGGGCGATTTGAAGCAATAATCCTTATCGCCTCCAGATTTAGAAATAAATGAAGCAATAATCCATTTGAAACTTTATAAACCCATGCAAACATACTAAGCAATTGATTCACCACATCAAGAAGTAATAATCAACCAATAAAACTTAGGGAAACCCTTAGTTGATGCATATATCTCTCCACAAATGTACCAATGATCAATCAAATTTGTGAGCAATGATATGAAATACCCTCAATAACCACATGTACTAGATGCAATCATCCAAAAAAGAGATAATCATGTGTACAAGGTAATAATCCATGAAACATATGTATTAAATTAACAACATAAACACACATACTTCAAGTGCATCTTTTATGGACAAGGTATTCAATCTAAAATAAACGTCATGGTATATGAGGGGTAACACCTAGCTCCACATGGGGACATGCACTCTTCTTAAGTGTATGAGAAACTCATATATCTAGCATACCTACTATGAGGATGTTGAAAACTATTTCCTATGAGGAGCTTTACCATATTAGAGTCCTCTTAGAACACCCAATCATCTCTACATTAATCTTCCATATCCCATATTCTCCTCTACTACAATATATACAAGAGCATCAACTATATATCAACCTAACTCCTGTTATAACCCTAACATGGAAACATTGAGTATATTGACCTAAATTTATCACATGTCTATGTAAGTGTGGATAAAATAAACTTCTCATGACTCTAGGTTTTAGAATATACACGATAGGTAACACTTCACGCTTCCCAATACAACCAGGATCAACATCCTAACAACAATCATGCAACTACTATTATTGGAGTCGTGTCATCAATTAATAACCATGGAAAATTCATGCTTCCTATCAAAATTACCCTTACCCAAAAATCACATTAGTTCTTGAAAACATAAATTAAATTGTAAATAAAATTGATAACATGTTGTTGTATACTATATCTATGAATGTGAAATTTGGGTCATCTAACAACCTTGGGAGAAATGATCACGGTACATGGTTTTTAGGATGGAAGAAAATTTGGTATACTTATTTGTTGATCCATAAGAATCCCACAAGATCTAGACTTACCCTACTATCAAATTCATCCTTAGTCGATTAGAGACAATTTTTTTGAGGGATACTCCTATGTGGTATATTCCTTTAAAGATTGAGACCTTGGACACTTCGAAAAAATGGTTAAAATGCACTTTTGAGAAGTGATGATGGTATTGGGGGTGGTTGCAATTATTTTCTTATAGGTGATCGATAACGACCTAGATGATTTACATTGGAAGATGTTGGGATATTCTGAGTATTGGGGTTTTGTGATGCTTTGCATGATCCCGATGATGTGATGCTTTGGTGATAAAGTGTAGGCTCTCACTTGCTATGGATTTAATGGGAATGGTAATCCTTTGAAGGTAATGTCTTCTTTTGTAAACATTCATTCAAATAATGCATGTTTTGATTCAAGTGTGGTTTTGAAGGGTGATGTATTAGGGTTTGGCATTGTTGGGACATCAAGCGTAAGAATCTAGTTGTTGCAAATCAATTTATAAAATGAAGTACAATCCAGATAGAAAACTCGAGAAGATAGGGGTCTAACAACACAATTACATATCACACTTTCCTCCTTGTTGTAACATACCTTATTATTTTACACTTTATAAAAGTAAAATCACAAAAAATCTAATGGAAAACAACAAAATTCCAAGAATTTTTTTTCTTTCTAAAAAGAAAAAAGGGGAAAGAAAGTGATTTTTGTATCATCACCAAGTCTTGCACCATGCTACATCTTATCACCAGTTTAGGTATTTTTCAATATCATCCTTGTTTTTAACATATGTATTATGTCATGTTTCCCTATCCTTTGTAGGTACCATTAAGTATTGAGTCTCATATCACACCATCTAACTAACTTTGTCAGCATGGCCCTAAAGTCTCTTTCTTCCCATCCTTTTGGTTTCATCACCGTGGTCATTGAATTCCACTCACATTTAGTTTGTATTAATCTATATGGTCTCTAGTACACTCTTAACATTACACACTATTTGTGTTAAGATCCTGGTGGGCGGCCTTCACTAACATCTCGAGGTTTTGGTGTAACGGTTCATATCATCTGGTATCAGAGCCTCCACCCAGGTTCAAGTCACAGAGCGGGTAGCAACGCCGGCATTGCAGTGTTCGCCCGGGGTTCGTACGGCGCAAAGGGGACACCACCGTACGTGCGCACATCCAGCCCAGAGTCTGGACTGCGGAGAGTGGTGGGATGTTAAGATCTTGGTGGGCGGCCTTCACTAACATCTCGAGGTTTTGGTGTAATGGTTCGTATCAGATCCCTTAACATTAGTAAAATATTGATTTATTTAATAATCAAACTATTAACCTTAGATCTAAAGATCCTTGTAATACATGAAGGATAATAAATTATCATACATGGAAGGTTTCAAGAGTAGTTAACACTGTGCTCACACGTATCGATACTAGTATTGCATTATAGGGTACTTGAAAAACATAAGTAAACCGCTAGTGGAATTCTTGGATAATTACCTGTTTTCTGCTCATGGTATTCAAGAGCGTTAGCTAGCGATAGCTAAATAAGCCTCAGGGCAATTCAAGGACACCTTCAGTACATAGAAGTGATCAAATCAGATTTAATAACGATGTGTTATGATAAAATGCATAACATTAGTAATCACACTAATGTAACCTTACGACACTTTACAATTTTAGTGCTAAATGAGTATTTCATTAATTCAAGACTAAGTGTTTAATTACTGAAGTTTTGTGTTAGGATGTTAGGATAACTAACAACATATTAGGAAAGATGTTTGTCATTGAAATCAACACTAGAGAATTTAGTATGATGTTGTTACATTTATTACTACTGCATCGCAATCATAGCAACTTATGCTGGTATAAAAATTTTAAATTTTAGTGAATTTTTTGGGGTTTCACAGAGAAGGATTGAAACTTCCTCTCGGCTGCCCTCGCACACATTCAACCTCTGAGCCATTGCCTTTAGTCGAACATATTTGAGGTTGTTCCCATAGTTTTGGAGAACGGATGCTAATGCTTTGGGCATCTTCGGATACACCCATATTGATTTCCTGTCAACATTGTCCTTGTTCTTGTTGGGGACTAGAATTTGGGGAGATGACTCCTATGTCGAATCGATGGAGGAGGATGATGCATGTGTTGGTCTTGGCCTTTCATTGGTCAGCATCTTGAACCAACTGTGAAAGGGCTTCAACCCCAATTTCCAGACATGTGGATATGGGCATACACAGTAGGAAGAGGAGGATTTGGGTAATGAAAGGGAAGGGCTGGGAAGGGAATCATTTGGTACATTTGTGGGGGTATGTATTGGTAGAGCCATTGCTACTCGATCCTTTCTCAGAAGGAAGACATCCTCCCTTTCTCAGAAGGAAGACATCCTCTCCATTTCTACAGCTTCTTACATCAATCTATCATGTAAATACAAGACCTCCCCAGACTTTTAATGGAATTCATGTTTTGACAAGCACGTCTTAAATTTATAAACACTTATCCAGAAGGAAGCATTCGCAGCCCTTCATTAGTTGAATGTTAGTTGATTGAGAGCCTGGTTTTACTTCCACCAACCTCTGGTTTGAGTTTTCATTAGCCCAACGCATGCGCATCTTTCACGTCATCTAGGTTTTCTTGTCTCATTAATCATCATTGTGTTTTTTATGCCATCGACAACTCCAATACAATCCTTAGAATATGCTCATTTTACAGATCCGCAGCTTCTTGAGAAAAATGTATTGTACTGGGATAAACAAGGAAGGTTGCAAAAATTGCATAGGATTCCATTATCTGAACCTATATATAGAATTATGATTGCAAGTGTCATGCTGGCGATACGTAGGACCTGTATATGAGTATCATTTGTAAAAGTCCCTTTATACAAGGATCTATCTAGTAAATTCGTGCTTAAGAATAGTGTTTCCCACTAAAGCTGATACAAGGCTGTGTACTGTGCCACAACATAAGTTACGAATTAATTATTGAAACATCCACGAACATTTTCAAAATTCCAATTCAATTTAAATCATGCAAAATTCTTGCCTCAGAAGACGTTGTTAATTTTCCTATGGCGTCGTTCAGCTGAGTATCAATACAGTCCAATAGATAACTTTGCAACAGATGGTTTTTACGCTCTCTTGCTTTAAATTTTTGAAATGTATCCTCGTCTTCATCCTCAGTGCACGTATAGTCCTGCAGATCAGTAGAAGAAACACAAGCATTATGAATTGAAATTTCAAATGTTTACCTATAACGGGTCTTGACTTTTCACATATTGTTTCATTGTGAACTCATTACAAATCTCCATAAAAAATAATAATAATTTAATCTTCCCGATATGAGACTAGCAAGAGATCAATGAACAACTTGATTTGCTAGTTATTTTAATTTACTCTAACAAAAAACAGAAATTGTCTCTACAGTAAATGAAAATAAAGCCTAATGATCAATGATTTAAGCTTTACGAGTTCCTGATTCTAGTTTTTTAGTGTCGACAAGAGAAATTTCCTAAACTAACCTTACCTACAAATAGTCCGAAAATGCTTCATTACCACAACGGGATTCTGTAAATTCTCGGCATACCAGATCAGTTATACTGAACGGAATCTCCGACAGACCATTGGAACCATTGGCAGAAGCATAATCACTCCACGACCTAAATTTCTCTTCAAATTCAGCAATTAATGGATAACACGAACTGGTGAGTACTGAGGGCCGCACAGTACCAACACAAAGTCTAGGTTCCAGGTATTTTGTTGGTTTGGAGACTTGGAAGTAGAAATTCGCTGTAGCCTTCTCCCTTATGGTTTTGCTTCTCCGACCCACTCCCTTTGGCAGGGACTAAGCTGCTACGCAGCTTTTTCTCTTGTTAATTTACTTCTTTTTCTATAATTCATTATTATTTCTTTAAAATTTTCTCAATTTACTGATTTATCTTACTATTAAAAAGCTGATCCATTCATAAGTGCTCAATTATTTTATTCCCATTTTTATTTTCTTAAACATAAACTCTACCACTTTATTGTCTAAGAGCTTATTTCTCTTCATTATTTTAATATTTTTATTTTTTTTATTTTACTATTTTCATTCGCATTCGCATTCGCATGTATTTATTCATCTAACTCTATATTCCTTTTAATTCTCTCATATTTGATATGTTCATTATTTATTCTATTTTATTGTTACAACCATATTTTGTATATTCAATATTCACTATATTTCTTAATATTTAAATCAAATAACTATCCTTAAATATTTTTTTAATGTTGATATGTGTATTCCAAAATCTTAAATAATAATAAACATTTTTTTATAAATAACATTCTATCCCAGATCATACATAATAATAATAATATAACATATCAATATTTACCTATAATTCCATGTACCACTTCACATATTTGTTCTCTTACCGTCCATCTATATATAATAATAACTTTAAATATATTGAGTCCTACGGCGGTTCACTACTAGTAATTTATTCATCAAAATGGCTTCTAGATGGAATCCATGTAGTAATCAAAATGACGACGTCTTCCTTTTTCTGCCGATGAACAGCTTTCATTTCAGCCAGAGATAAGCCAGGAAGAAAATAAACTACATCTTCTTCTATTCTATTGGGATTAAAAGATAAACCATATTTACATGTTGTAAGGCTGTTCTGTCTTCTCCTTTCTTTTTTGTTCCCACAGTTATAAGGATGTAGAAATTTTAAATTTTGAATATAGTGTACGATTTTGATTATATATATTTTATCTACTCTACGAAATCGCAAAGGTCAAATCTACATAAAAGATATGGAGGATCTGGTCCCTTGAGTGTGTCAGGTGTCAGGTGAAGATATTGTGTCTACAAATAAAAGATATAAAGAAAATCTTGAGGTCTGGGTAAAATAATTTTTTAGTTTTAATTTTTTTTTTTAACTTAAAAGCTTCTCCATGCTGAACATGTCATGGAACATGTCCACTAAATAGAAAACTGTACACTAAGTAAGTTGTGTGATAAATACTTAAAATTTAGAAAATCGAAATTTAAAAATCAAAATTTCCAAAATATTAACAGTCATTACCATCTCCTTTACTAAAATTCGCCCAAAAAAACTACAAATTGTTCTCTTACTTTGCTAAATTTCCCATGTCATAATTATCATTACCGTGTCGTCTCCTAAAATTCACCTTGCTATGCCCGTAGCCAAATTCGCCAAGCAAAGAAAGCATTGATTCTGCTAAATCCGCCAAGCAGAGCCAGTGAGATTGGTTATCCATATTTAGTAATTTTCCAATTTTACCAAGCAGGAATGCTAGCTTTTTTAATTTAGTACAGTTTCTAATTTTATGAAGCAGGAATCCTAGCGTTTTTCAATTTTACGACAAAGGAATCTTAGGAATTTTAGCTTTTTTCAACCTGTAGCTTTTTTCAACAAAAGCAGTGCAGTCAATTATAACAGCATTCTTATTCAAAAAGCTACTCCATATTTCTTGAAAACGCGTTAGATTGGCTTTCAGATCTGTTCTTATATTACATGGAAGCACCTGTTAACTGGCTTGGCTTTCAAAGCGCCTGTTAACTGGCTTGGCTTTCAAAGCGCCTGTTAACTGGCTTGGCTTTCAGTTCTGTAGTGGACACATCGCGCTAACCACCTGTGATGATACCCCAAGTTGATCCACTGCTAATCTTCTACAGCTATGAATTTATCTGCCATCTGCCAATGCTTATCAACTCTCCAATGTCTGCCCCACGCTCTCTGCGTTTGATCGAAGGAAAATAATCGGGACAGGACTCGCTCTGATTGCATTGCAGGCGTTGTCAGGAAGCCGTCTATGTAAAGTGCAGCAACCCAAATTGACTCCCTACCGAGCATGATGGAAGCTTCGATTCTGACGACGTCGCAGGGAACTGTCATGGAGCTCTTCTCCGTGCCGTTTGTCAACTGAATTTTAACGCGGCAGGGAATTGTCATGGAGCTCTTCTTCGTGCCGTTGGATTCTCTGGAACATCAAACATCAAAACGACTTCCCCATCAATTCTCATGACTTTGGGAGAATGGGAATGGACATTACTCGAGCCACAAACACTCTGGCTGTCCAACCATTTGCCTGTAGGCGAAGTTAGCCCAGCGGACTCTGTTGTTAGAATCCGATATGAGAGCAGGCCGATTCTCTGCTTCAAATTGCTCTTCTATTTCCTCCATTGCACCGCACAGGGAAGAGGCCGCTTGCAAGTTGGTATCTATTTCCTCCACTAACACACTCGACCCCACCGGTCTGAGTGCCTGCGGCATTATCACGATGCCCTTTTTCGAGTGCGAGAGCGAGTGCGGAGAATCGATATCGTTGTCCTGAGAAGCAGGGGAGAATTTCTTTGGAAGACCCCACAGAGTTGCCACGGAAGAGTTGTCCAGCTTCAAGGCAGGGGTGGTGCTTGTGAAGAGTATAAGTTTGGGGATCCCCAGATCGGATGAAACTGCAAATATAATATCGTGATCACCCGGAGATCATCAGGTATGGTTTCTATGTGACTTCGCCTATACTATTAATGAAAGAAAGAAAGGAAAGAAATCAGTATATCAAATTTGACTTGGTAGATTTTAGAAATGTAGAAGAAAATACATATATCAAGAAAATACTTGCATTACTAGAATTTAATAGATTATTTCGTTGTAAGTGCCTTTTACCGTACGTTTTTCATGAAAATTTGTTGGGCTAAATAATTATTAACACTCTGATGTCTCCTCTCTCGAATTTGGCGGTCATGAAATTGTTCCATATCAAAACTCTGCAATTAATAGATATGTAAACATGAAAGAAACAGGTCTACGCAACCTGCAAGGGAAGGATATTTATGTTATTACTGAATTTTGTTTTTTCTATAGATGAGATTGGTATCCAAATTTTATTCCAGATTACCTCTAATTTTTTCAATAACTATGTGAGAAATTTTTATGTCCATGTTTTTTAAATACCTACAGGAAGCTAATTTTTGAAATTACGGTTACAAATTTTTGTGTCGATCTTCATTTCTAAAATAACTCTGTTAGAAATTGTGTCCATCTTTAAGTACCTACATTCAGCTAACTGCAAATTTCTAGTAAATCTCTGTGTCCATCTTTTTAAGTACCGTCCAGGTCCGTCCAGCATTGAAAAGCAAGAAGAAATATTTTTTTTACATGTAAAATTTATTTGAAAGTGCTAAGAGAGGCGGCTCTTATTGTCATCAAAATGCGATCCTTCTCCCAGATATAGAGTCACTGAATCGTCCTTACTGTCTATAAAACCAACATCACCAGTATGTAGCCACCCTTCTTTGTCGATTATGTTGGCTGTGGCCTCGGGATCATTAAGATAACGTGTCGGGATCATTATTTTGTCCGTGGCCTCGGGATTTAGTGAGTGAACAATATATTACTGAACTAAGCAAGGAGTAAGCAAAAAAATGCAAAAAAATTAAAAAAAATTGGTTCACCTTTCATAATTTGGGGTCCACAAATACAGATTTCTGTCTTTTGAGGGAGGGACAGCCCGGTTTCCAGATCAATGATCTTCATTCGAGCATTTGGGACTGTGACTCAAGTCCAGAAACTCAAGTTGTATCAATTGCCACAGTGATGGTGGCAATGATTTTAAAGGTATCGAAGTTAGGTCCAATACCTTCGTTTTGTCCTAATGCTAGAGAAACCAATTTAGGATATCCCAAATTTGGCAGAGACTCAGACATAATCCTATTGTTTCGCACTGATACTCTTTTGCAATCATGAGGGACTTCGATGTGGGGGAACTGTCGAAGACTTTGACCTGCCCTAAATACACAATTCTCCTCATCTACGATATAAACTGCCATGTCATGCAAAACATCATGAACTGTAATGTAATCCTCATTCACCTGTAATAAGCAACGATTTTCAAGTAACTTGACATAGCTGTTCCAGTTCTCCAATAAATACTCATCCTTGCCATCTTCTGTGGTCATACTTCACCAAACCCTTTGCGATCCACATCTGCACCAATTTCTCAACAGGAATTCGTGCATCTCAAACCTGAATGGCCAGTAGCCGAATATAGTGAACTCGACAGCTCAAAGCAGGCAAGATTTTTAGGGATTGGTATCAAAATTGATTTTGTTGGAGTTGCGACTTGCGAGTAGAAAACCGCGCTTGCATTAGATTAATCAAAAGAGTACTGCACTTCGATCAAACAAATCAGAAAATACCGTACTTCCACATGTTTAATCAAAATCATTGTTGAGTCAAGAGACATTCAAACTTTACTAAATTTTGTAGAGATATTTCCGAAATCTAATGACTTTGAATATTAAATACAATCACTCTGTAAAATCAGTGTAAAGAATGGAGTATTTAATACTTTCAAATAGTGAACCAATCTTGTAAATATATCTAGTTCGGTTGATTTTCCAGAAATCTATTGACATTAAATAGTAAATATACCAGCTTCATAGAAAAGCACTCGTTATGATAAATATTTTTAAATGTATTACTTTTAAGCTTCATTCTTGCAGTGCACTGTCGTGTAGATCATAGTTTTGAGTTAAGGGACTTATGAATTCACTGAGAGGTGTTACATAGCTTGTCCATTCACAAACGTCACTTCTGAAATTCATGTAGGAAGCCACAAATGGCGAGTAATACCAATCTGTTTTCACCTGCCCTCCTTGAGATGCCCACTATACCGCATTCCATAAGCTCGAGTACACTCTCATTGCCGATTGATTTGGATATGGAACGCTTATATCTTCATTGTTTGGAAATACTCTAATTGGAAAACTATCAACGCAAATCCTGAATTGTAGTTCACAAATATAAACGTTTACCAGTCGTTACAATATAAAATCAGATTGAAGCTCAAGTTAAAATCAAAATTAATTAAACGACCAAACCCAGGTGAGAAAGGCATTTCTCAACACCCAATTCTTTCAGATTGATTGCATTCCAGAAGTCATCTAAAACCATTAAAAAACTTTTTTCCTTCAAATATGAAGACAGCTTCATCTTCCGTGAATCAACATCATCAGTAGAACACTTAGTGAGGTCTAAATTGATTGCAGAAGCAACACGATTCTGCAACTCGAGAATTGGAAAGTGGGAAACTGTAACCCAAATCACATGATCAAAGAGGTCACTAACCTTGAAGAAGTTGTAGACATATTTGAGCAATGTTGTTTTCCCCACTCCACCCATGCCACACGCGGCAATTATCCGAACGTGGGGAGCTTCCGTAAGCCATCTCTCAGTTAGCCATATCTTGGCAGAGTTAATCTCCAACCCCACAAGTCTGGTTTCCGGTTCATCTTGAAGTAGTACACCTGCTTGTTCTCGTGCCGCAGAAGCGATCTGTTGAGCATCTTGAATCAATTTAAAATCGGTGCTAATCTCATCAAATAGCCTTTTAATAGTTGTTTTCCACTCTTTAATTTGTGGAGAGACTCTGGGTTTGCAAAGGAGACACTCAATACACCGCTGCAGCCACGGGAGTCGAGAGCGATCGATCAACTCCCTGCCCTATCCAACTTCACGCTGCATCCGTAGCAAACAACTATTTAGAGAATCTGGGACCTGCCTCTGCTGATCTTGGAATGTATCTTGAATCTGGGCTGGAATTTGAATATCAGAAATCTTGGATCTATATAAATATTCGTTGGTTTTCTTGTTAGTATTCATCTTATCAATCTTTCTATGAAAAGTAAAAATACAAATAAAAAAACTGCCTTCAACGCAAAGATTCAACAGCTGCTTTCTGAAATTCGTTGTCCCTAATTTGTTGATCTGCAACACTCCTCCCTATAGTAGTGGGACACGTTCCCTAAAACAGATAGGTCTTATTGTTGAAACTCTAGAATAGGGCAGGTGTATATCTCTGTTCCAATCCATTGTGATCCATGGCGTTGCGACCGGTTGTTCACTGTAGCATTGAAATGGAACATTGGAATTTAGTGTGCAGAAAATACATTAGCTTCTGTTGAAATCTTAATTTCGATTATTTGAGTGAACTTAAAATCTCAGTGCAGTTTCTATTTCAAAAAGAAGAATGAATGTAATTCTGTATAAGTAATTATGTTTTACGAATCCCCATTTTGATCCATGGCGTTACAACCGGTTGTTCGCTGTAGCATTGATATGGAATATTGAAATTCTTTTTAAAATGAAGCTTGTTCCAGAAGGTATATATCTCTGTTCCAGGTAAAAATGATTTCAGGTTGAACCAAATGTTATCGATCTCTGTTCCACTGGAGTTTAACCTCTCAGCTTCCTTGCAGGAACTGAGTTGGGCTGTTAAAAGGACAGCTAGGTAGGTCCAGGTCTAGGTCACCAACCCCACTGTGACAGTATGGTAAAATACTTAAACGGGCTCAACTAATTCTCAGCCAGTTAAATTGGTGATTTTATTTTATTAATAATGATGGTAAAATCCTCATAAAATATGATATACCAATTATTACTCGATTTAAACTTTGTTTTTACTTGTATTGCATTATGAATTTTTTATAACTTTTTACTTATAATTTTGTAATTTTACTCTTTAATTTTATATATTGTTTAAGTTTGTAGAATTTTATGAGATATAATTTTTTTTGGTAATTAGCATGTATAATTACAAATAATATAACTAATTTTCAATAGGTTACTATTTAGGTTTGCTTATGTTATGTTAGTAAATAAATTTGTTTAAAATTAGTGTTAATAATTGAGTTTGCAAAATATTGATAATTAAATTTGATTGTAATTGTTTGTATGTATATTTTATGAAATGATAGTTTATTGAAATTTTCATTCAGTTTGCAAAATTTTAGTAATTGTTTCATTGAAATTGATTTTATATATATTCTGTGATTTGATAGTATACTGATTATTTTGTTGTAGATGTTCAAAAAGATTATTGTTTTGTTAGATTATAATTGCTATCTTGTTTACTTTTAATGATAGTGAATTGTTTTCAAATGTTTTTTTCATGGTTAATATATCTTTCTTTGGCATATAACTTTAATTGAAATGTTTAAATGAGAATAAGATTGTAGAAAATATTTCTTTTTTATAGATATTAAATTGTATACATTTTTCTTATAGTGTTTACATTACTATGTCGGCCATAGGATTTCTATTGAAAGTCTTGTGTAGAGTGTTTTCAAAGGACCATTTTTGGAAATTGCCTGGAAACAATTTCCTAACTCGGTATCTTGACACATGTGCCTTTTGATGTAACTGGAAACTGGGATGCCGTTGCGCTAGTAATAGGTGGAGGGAGGTAACTCCCAGAGAAGCCCTCCCAGTACGCCCCAAGTTGGGTGGTCGACCATGTCTACACAAGGTTTTTGAAGTGGTCTAACGAGGGACCCCCCTTTGTTAACACTCTATTCATGCAACCTAGGAGTTAGTATCTCTTTTCTTAGTAACTATACCATATACTTATACCTTATTATAACGTTTTTACTTTATAACCCTTATCTACTTTAATCCCTATCACAAATAACCCCTCTAAACCTTAGCTACTTTGGCCACTATATCATCCAACCCATATAACTTGTAGTCACTAACTTTTAGAACATAACATTTATAAATCCTATTAATTTTAACATTTTAAAGTCTTAAACACTTGAAAATTTAAACCTATGTAATCCTTATGTCTCTTAATTTTAAACCTTAACACATGTAACACCTAAATTTTATAACCCCATTCCAAGTCACTATAACTATTATGAACCTTAAGACCAAAACCCTATAACTCTTAACTATACCCCCACTACTCAACTATAACCCCCTTCTCTCTAACTGCCCAACTCCTCCCCAAACCCCTAACCCTCGTGATCTCTATATCTTTCTCTCCTCGAACCCCCCTCCTCCACCTTACCCCTAACCACCCCCCACCCCTAATCCCCAACCATATCTCTCCCCCCTATTCCCTCACTCACTCTCTCTCTCTCTCTCTCTCTCTCTCTCTCCCCTCATGCCCCTAACCCTTACTTACGCCCTCTTTCATTCTCTCTCTCCCCTATTCCTCCACCTATCCCTAACCCCTAACCCCCACCCCTTTCTCTCTTCCCAAACCCCTAACATCCACCCTTTATACCTATCTCTACCTTTCTCTACCTTAAAACCCCCTCTCTCTCCTAATACTATCACTAACTACCCCCCCCTCTCCCTCCCACTAACCCTTATTCCCTCTCTCAATCCCTTATAATCCCCCTCTCCCTTACTACTAACCAACCTCCCGTATCTCTCTCTCTCTCTCTCTCTAGTCCCTTTCTCTCTAATTTCCCTCCTCCACAAACCCCTAACCCCCTCAGTCTCTATCTCTTTCTCTACCCCATCCTCCCCACTATTATTAAGCACACCCCCTCTCTCTAACTTCCCTCCTCTTCTATAAAACCTAAACTCCCTAAGCTCTATCTCTTTCTCTAACCCAACCCCACTCCTCCCCCTATCCATAATTACCCTGTCATCTCTCTCTCTCTCTCTCTACCCATAACCTCTCTCTCTCTGTCTCTTTAATCCCCTCCTATTACCCCTATCTCTAACTTGCATCCTCTCTCTATCCTAAACCACCTTCTGCTACCACTTCTCCCCCCTCCCCTCTCTCTCTCAACCCCCAACTCCTGAACCTACCAACAACCCCCACCCCTTTTTCTCTCCCCTACTCACTAAAACCTCCTCGCTCTCCCTCTTTCTCTCACAAATCACCCCCAACTCCCACCCCTACCACTAACCCCTCTCCTCCCTCTCTCTTTCTCTCCCCTCCTCTATATAACCCTTACTAAGACTCTCTCTCATTCTCTCTCTCCCCTACTCCTTGACCTACCCCTAAAACCCACCCCTTTCTCCCTCTCCTAACCTCATAACAGCCACCCTCTTCGTCGCTCTCTCTCTCTCCTACTCCTACCACTAACCACCCCCTTGATCTCTCTCATACCCCTCTCTATCTCTCCCAACTCCAAACACCCCCTATATCCCTCTCTCTCTCATTCACCCCCCCTACTCCTACCCATTCAAATAACCCCCTCCTCCCCCTCTCTCTCTCTCCTCCTCCCCATAAATTTGACTAACACCCTCTCTCTCTTCTTATCCCTATAACTCTTACTAACACCCTCTCTCTTTTTATATCTCCCCTACTCCTCCACCTAAACCCTAAACCCCATCCATTTCTTTCTTTCCCAAGCCCTTAACACCCACCATCTCTCCATATCTTTTTTCTCTATATTCCCCTAACATCCCCCCCCTCTCTCTCTACTCCCTTCTCTTCAATTTCCCTCATCTCCAAAACCCTAACCCCCTCAATCTTTATCTCTTTCACTCCCTCAAACCCCTCCTCCCCACTACCCCTAATCACTCTTTATCTCTATATCTCTAACTTCTCTCTTCCTCCCCAAAACTATAAAATCCTTCATCTCTTTCTCTTTCTCTATCCCAACCCCTTGTTACCCTTACCCATAATCACCACATCAACTCTCTCTATCTCTATTTATAACTATAAAATCCCTCATATCTATGTCTTTCTCTACCCCAACCCCCTTCTACCATAACCCATAATCACCACCTCAACTCTCCCCCCCTCCATCCCTCCCTCTCTCCCCCCCTCCATACCTCCCTCTCTCCCCCCCCCTCTCTCTCTCTCCACCCCTAACTTATATCTCTCTACTCGTAACCCCTCTCTCTCCCTAACCCCTCTAGTACCATGTACCCTTAAACCCCATCTCTCTCTATCAACTAATCTCCCTCACCCTCCCTCTCTCTCTCTCTGTACCCCACACTAACTCACTCATCAAGTATACCTCCCTTCTCTCTAACTTCCCTAATGCACCCTAAACCCTTAACATTCATGATTTATATATCTTTATCTCCCCCACCTCCCCCTCCCCCCCCTACCCATAATCACCCCCCTCGAATCTCTCTCTCCCTCTACCCCTAACTTGTCTCTCTCTACTCACAACCCCCCTCTCTCATTAACACCTCTCATATTCCCCCTACCCATAACCTCCATCTCTCTCTCTCACCCAATCTCCCTTACCCTCCTCTCCCTTCCTCTCTCTGTCCCTACCCCACATTGACCCACTCCTAAAGTATACCTCCCTTCTCTCTAACTTCCCTGCTCCTCCTTTAACCATTAACACTTGTGATCTCTATCTCTTTCTCTACCCCAACCACCCTCCTTCCCCTACCCATAATCATCCCCGTCGGCTCTCTCTCTCTCTCTCTCTCTCTCTCTCTCTCTCTCTCTCTCTCTCTCTCTCTCATATTCCTACTTATCCACCTAGCCCTAACCCCAACCCCTATCTCTCCCTTACTCATGCACCTACCCATAGCCCCCACTCTTTTCTCTCTACCCAAACCCCTAAAAAACACCCTCTCCCCCCTCTCTCTCTACCCCTAACCCACCTCTCCCTCTAAAATCCCCCGTATCTCTCTCTCTCCTACTCCTACCACTAACCATCCACACTTTGGATTTCTCTCCCTAAACACCCAATCCTCCCTCATCTCTCTCTCATATTCCCCTTAAAATATATCCCCCGACCACTAACCACCCTCCCATCTCTCTCTCTCTCTCTCTCTCTCTCTCTCTCTCTACCCCCACTTTTCTCTAATTTCCCTCATCCTCCACCAACCCCTAACCCCCTCAATATCTATTTTTTTCTCTCCCCCAAGAAAACTCATCCCCACTAGACCTAATCACCCTCCCTCTCTCTCTCTCTCTCATCAACTATACCCCCATTTTCTTTAACATCCCTACTCCTCCCCAAACCCCTAACCCTATCAATACCTATCTCTTTTTGTCCCGCAATTCCCCCCTTCCCACCCACTCCTAACGACACCCCCTCGACGCTCTCACTATCTCTCTCTAGCACACACACACAACCCCCTACTAATCCACCTACCCTTAACTCCTATGCTTCTCTCTCCCCCTATTCACTAAAACCCCCTCTCTCTTTATCTCTAACACACACACTCACCCACTACTCTCACCCCCTACAACTAAATCCCCTCCTCCCCTAACCCTTACTAACACCATCTTTCACTCTCTCTCTCCCCCCTACTCCATCTACCCTAACACCCCACCCTTTCTCTCTCCCCAACCCCCTAAAGCGTTCTCTCTCTCTCTCTCTCTCTCTCTCTCTCTCCCCTACTCCTACAACTAACCACCCCGCCTCTCTCTCTCTCTGATCAATAAGAACCCCCTCCTCTATACCACTAACCACCCCCCATGATCTATCTCACTATACACATCCACCTCCTTCCCAACCTCTCTCTCTTTGTCCCCTTATACTCCGCCCTTCTCTTTAAATTCCCTCCTCCTCTCCAAACCCATAACCTAGACGATCTCTCTCTCTCTCTCTCTCTCTCTCTCTCTCTCTCTCTCTCTCTACTCCCAATCCCCCACTCCTCAACTATACCCCCTTGTCTCTAAATTCCCTAATCCACCCCAAACCCCTAAACCTCTCGATATATATCTCTTTCTCTCTGCTAGGCCCACTTCTCCTGTGTACCTTAGTAAGGCCCCTTAGCTCTCTCTCTCTCTCTCTCTCTCTCTCTCTCTCTCTCAAGCCCCTACCCTTATTACCAATAACCACCACCACTCTCTATATTCTCCAACTAACATCCTAAAGCCCCTACCCTTGGGGTTGTTCTTAGGGGATTGAAATTTCTGAAAAACAAACATCTCTCTCTACCCCCAACCCCCAAACTCTTAACACTCATATCCCTTAACCCCTCTCTCTCTCCCTACCCACAACCCACAAGTCCTCACCCCCTCTCTCTACTCCCAACCCACCAATACTAAGCCCCTACCTCTCTCTCTCTCTCTCTGCTACCAACCCCCCACTCCTCAACCATACGCCATTGTCTCTAACTTCCCTACTCCACCCCTAACCCTCTGGATATATATCTCTTTCCCTCTGCTAGGTCCAGTTCTCCTGGATACCTTAGTAAGGCCCCTTAGCTCTCTCTCTCTCTCTCTCTCTCTCTCTCTCTCTCTCAAGCCCATACCCTTATTACCCATAACCACCACCCCTCTCTATATTCCCCAACTATATAACACCCTCCTCCTCTCTCTCTCTCTCACTCACCCCCATACTCCCACCCCTGCAAATATCCCCCTCCACCCTCCCTCTCTTTCTCTTTCCTCCTTGCCATAACTCTCACTAACACCCTCTCTCTTTGTCTCTCTCCCCTAATCCTCTACCTACCACTAACCCCCACCACTTTCTCTCTCTCCCAAACCACCCAAACACACCCTTTATTCCTCTATCTTTCATTCTCTTCCCCTAAGACTCTCTCTCTCCTTAACTCCCTCTCTTTATTTCTCCTACACCTGCCACTAACCACCCCTTTATTCTCTCTCTCTCTCTCTCTCTCTCTCTCTCTCTCTCTCTCTCTCTCTCCACCCAACCATTACCCCCTATCTATGTCTCTTATAATCACCCCCTATAGCTATGCCACCCTCCCATCTCCCTCTCTCCCTCTCTTTAATTTCCCTCCTCCCCAAACAACTAACCCCTCAATATCTATCTCTTTCACCCCCTTCTCCACACTATCCATAATATCTCTCTCTGTCTCTATATTTCCCTCTATTCTCTCTAATTTCCCTTCTCCTCTTCAAAATGATAAACTCCTTCATCTTTATCTCTTTCTCTATCCTAGACCCCTACTACCCCTACCCATAATAACCCCCTCAACTCTCTCGCTCTCTTTCTCTCTCTCTCTCTCTCTCTCTCTCTCTCTCTCTCTCTCTCTCTCTATACTCATAAACTCCCTTCTCTCTCCTTAGACCCTCTCCTACTCCCCCTATCCATAACTCCCATCTCTCTCTCACACACACACTTAATCCCCCTCACCGCCCCCCTCTCTCTCCACATAACCCACATCGACCCACTCCTCAGGTACACCCCCCTTCTCCATAACTTCCCTATTCCTCCCAGCACCCTTAAGCCTATTGATCTATCTATCTTTCTCTCGCATAAACCCCCTCCTCCCCCTACGTCTAACCACTACCCTCGGCTTTCTCTCTCTCTCTCTCTCTCAACCCCTTAATCCTCCACCTACCAACTAAACCCACCCCTGTCTCTCCCCTACTCATTCACCTACCCCTAGCCATCACCTATTTCTCTCTACCCCAATCCCCTAAGAACAACCCTTTCCCCCCCCTCTCTCTCTACCCCTAACCCACCCCTCTCCCCCAAACCTCTTATCTTTTTCTCTCCTACTTCTACCACTAACCACCCCCTATCTCTCTCTACCTAAAACCCTAACCTTCCCTCCATCTCTCTCTCCCACTCCCTCTAAACTTGACCCCCCTCCCTCTTCTCTCTTATAATCCCCCCTACAACTAACCACCCTACCATATATATGTGTGTGTGTGTGTGTGTGTGTCTCCCTATACCTCTCCTATTTAATTCCCCCCATCATCCCCAAACCCCTTACCCTATTTGTCTCTCTATACCCCTACTCTTTAATTTCCTTCATAATCTAAAAACCCCTTATCCCCTCAATATCTATCTCTTTCTCTCCCCCAACCACCCTCCTCCACATTAGCCCTAATCACCATCACCCAACACCCCGTCTCTCTCTCTACTCCACACCTCCCCACTCATCACCCATACTCCCATTTTCTCTAACTTCCCTACTTATCCCCAAACCCCTAACCCTCCCAATATTTATCTCTTTCTCTCCCCTTAACCCTAATAGGACCCCCTAGTCTCTCTGTCTCTCTCTCAACCCCTTACTAATAAAACTACCCCTAATTCCCACTCCTCTCTCTCCCCCACTATTCCCTAAAACCCCCATATCTCTTTCTCTCTAAAATAAAAACTCAACCCCCTACTCCCACCCCTACAACTAAACCCCCCTCCCACCCTCTCTCTCTCTCTCCACCCCTCCTCACCCTAACAATTAATAACTCCCTTTCACACACTCTCTCATCTACTCCATATACCCTAAGCCTCACCCCTTTCTCTAACCTCGAACACCCTAAATCCCACCCTCTCTACCCAACTCTCTCTACCCTAACCCTACCCCCTATCTCTCTTCCCTACTCCTACTAGTAACCAACCCCTCATGCTCTCTCTCTCTCTCTCTCTCTCTCTCTCTCTCTCTCTCTTATCAATAATCTCCAACTCTCTCCGTGTTTTTCATAATCTTCCTCCCTTCTACCACTAACCACCAACCACCAACCGACGATCAATCTTTTAAAACATCTCTCTCTCCCATCCAATACTCTCCCCCTTCCTTTTAACTCCCTCCTCCCCAAACCAATAAGCCCCCAAATTTCACTCTCTCTCTCTCTCTCTCTCTACCCCAAAACCATTAATAACCCCCTTTCTCACTCTCTCTCCTTTACTCCATATACTCTAATCCCCACAACTTTATCTCACCCCAAACCCCCAAAATCCCACCCTCTCTCCCTCTCTCTACCATGACCCTAACCCCACTCTCTCTCTATGTATCCCATACTTCTACTAGTAACCAACCCCCCCCCTCTCTCTCTCTCTCTCTCTCTCTCTCTCTCTCTCTCTCCCCTTATCAATAATATCC